>OMPJ01015618.1:9288-20489 GCA_900312935.1 Carapus acus | reverse complement strand
AAATTTGAACAAGCCAGATGGTGTAAATGTGATGTGAATCATACCTTTTCATCTCTTTGTAAGTGCTGAGGCCAGAAATAGTGTATATTTGTACTGGCCTTTACTCTGTCAAACAAACCTGTTTGAGGTTTGTTACAAACCTGTTTGAGGTCTATCTATCGATCTATCGATCGATCGATCGATCTATCTATCTATCTATCTATCTTGTCCACACTAACTGGGTCCCAAGTGGAGGCTTTTACTGGCCTCCACTAGCAGGGATTGAGCTTTTGGTTGACACCGCCTGGATTGCAGAGCTATTTTGGTTTGGACAGAGGATGCCCCACGGCTCAATTTCTGTGTCATGAAAAGTAGAGGTATCACAACTGATTATGACAAAACCATGTTGTGTGCATTTGGCTACAGCTTCATTGCATCTTTCATTTAGTAGGTCGTTTTGAGAGCAATCTGCAGCTACCACATTAGAGTGCAAACAAACAGGTGAGGGAACAATTGTAGCAAAACTACAAATAAGAATGTGAACAACCTAACCCCTTTACCTAGAGACATTACAGAGCAGTACCAATTTAGGGCCATTGGAGGAGCACCAGGAAACAATTACCATGCTCTCTTATTTAGTAACTTTAATGTCTAAACCAGGGGTCATCAACCTGGTGCCTGTGCGCACCTAGCCACACGCAGGGACCTCGTGAGTTGGCCACAGGGCATGTTCTAGGAATAGCCACCTGGCAGCACTGACTTAAAATCCTGTTTCGAATTTTTAACTGTGAAATACGACTTGCACAGATGTAGATTTGAAAATAAAAACAGAATAAATCAATGAAAATTTAGCTTTTTACATTAAGCTTACATGTGGGTATGACAATATGACCTCTACCTGTCTTCTTTTTGTCAACACCAGCAAGCAGCACCATTAAAGGAAGAAATTATGGTAGGCAAATAAAAGAGTTCTTATCATATTCACATAGACTGGGTCGAAAAGTATTTTCTTTCCAAAACTGAAGGACTAGTGCGCTTCTCTCATTAATGATTAGAGTTGTAAGTCATACACCACTATGTTAACTACCAGTCTGGCAACACACAACGACCAGAAAAACAGCTTACTTGGGGTTAGAGAGTAATTTCTTCAAGGGACGTAAAAGACCGTGATTATTTGTTCAAGAGACTGATGAGTAAAACTGTGGAAGGAAAATCTTACAGAATGTACAGTATATCTCCTATTTCACATCTGAAATATGATCTATATCTACATAGGTTGATTATTTCCACAAAAATGTTTCAAACTAGAAAGCGCAAACACGACATGAACTGAAGATGTTAGTCAATTGTTTTCCTCAAAAAATGTGTTACTGGTAAATTCAGTTTATGAGTTAAAAAAGGTGAGATTTAGAACTAAATCCTGTTTTGTACATTTTCTAATTCCTACAAAATTGTCACAACACGCAGTTAATGAATACACTGACTTTTAAATGCTTAAACTGATTTAGATTCAGAAGTCAAGTTTTATATTTAAACATCTGTCCTTAATCATAATTTCTACTTTTTGAGATGAATCCTTGACTACTGTGAATTAAGTCACACATTCACATCATATTCACCAATTAGCCAATCAATAATAAGGGTATCATGAAGGATGAGACATACAACTTGTTCATTAAGAAAGTACCCCATCGCATTACTATGTTCTCCTTAAGGTCAGTATGTAGGTAGGTTGGCACTTAATTGCTTGCAGCTGCTCTCAGTTCCAGAAAGGTTGGTGACCTCTGATCTAATGAATTACAATGACTGCATACAGTAGTAGCTCTTACAAGGTACAAGTTGAATAGATTAGAATTTGAATTAGTCACATTTTCAATTTGCTTCTTAAAATTTAAGAAATTTCAATACTTTCCATTCTTTCTTTGGTTATTGTCTCCAAAAACTAATACCAAATTAGTCTATACTGTGTAGCAAGTGTTTAATGTATGATTCTAAATCAATGCAGTACATTATGAAATTAATGACAGCTCTTAAGTAATATAACTCATTGATTAAAATTCCTGTTTACGATAAAAAATATGTTGTTTGTTTGATGGAAGCTTAAATCTCACATTTTAAAATGCACTACATTGAAATAACATGAGATGAGATCTTCCCTATTTGTTTTTGTTGCCATAATTGTGGTGACTTAACGGCAGCAGCAACATATCCTGTGGACCATCACTAGGAATTGGAGGGAAACCTTCAATTTCCCTCACAGGCAAAACTAACTGGTAAGAATAAATGAAACAGCATGACGTTTATGTGTGCGTGTGTGCATGTGATGTCTGTGTGGCAGGTCCGTATCTGACAGGTGTGTGATGAGTTGAGCCTTGTGTTGAGCTTTTCTAAGCCTGTGACTGGGGCCCCTCTCTACACCATTAAGCTGCCCTGTGTCTACTGGGCTCATTCCCAGCGACCTTCTCTTACTATCACTACCCTAATTCTGGACGTTTGACTTGTTTTTTTCATGAAAATACCAATAAGTAATTGTCCCTCACTTCTTGGCATTCCATGGCACCTACACATACTCAATGTTCAGGGCACTGGTCTCAACAGCAATGGTGTCCGAAAATGTCATGTGTTATTTGCATATATTGCATTTTTCCAACATTTGATTTGTTTTGGGCATGTAAAATGACAGCTTGTTCAGCAGAGGAGTTTTCTATTGCTATCCTTGTTTCCCACCGCAATGCAGGTAGCTGGAAAAATGATTTCCATAACAGACACAACAGAATTATTTAGCACATTATCACTGGCAGCTACATGTGGAGAGAAAACAGTTTCCAACTACCAGCCAGTGGTCATATAAGTTCTCATTATATGCAGTAAATAAATAGAAATCATCAATGATCGGCAGAAAATCCAATGTGTACTGCACGACACCACACCAATCTCAACACCAGCACCCGGTAGTTTTAAAGCATGCATGCGTGGCACAGCATATCGGATGCTGTGGTCTAACAATAAGAAAATGCTGCATTCACAACAATATGAACAATGGTAGGGAACAGTGAGTCTATGAAATGTTTATTCAGCACATTAAACAGTAATGAATATCCTTCGCCAATGACTGAGCTCGCAGTTCTTACGTGCTCACAGTTATGAGAAACCCTCTGCAGGGCTTAATGGGTTACTTGGGTAAACATAAACACCACCATAATGAGCTAAGATGCGTATTTTCTTCATTTTCTGTTGATAAGCAAAAATGATTCTGGTAAGCAAAATTAGGCCCTTTCTTCTTAAGGTAAAAACATGTTCAATGGTCAAACACACAGACACACAAACACACTTCTCCCACACACACACAATTAGAGTTTCTCCTGCATGCAAGTGTAACTTTTACAAAAATTACATTCACTGTACCTTGTCATTCTGTTTTTGTCACCCTCACAATGCCAGATTGTAGTCTTGCGCACGAGCATGGTGGTGCACTTCTATTGACTTGTGTCTATTGTTTAAAAAATAAATTGCAGCTTTGTTGTGGAGAGACAAGCTTGCAGTGTCATCATATTTATTGCCATACAAGTGGACTTTTTGTTCGCGCAATCTACATTTTGCTTCAGCAGCTCTTTCTGGGCCGGGGCCACATTAAGGTAGTAGATGAAGCACTGTATACACAAAATGCTGAAGGTGATTATCGGCTGAATGGCAGAATTCCCCTGACCTATTTACGGAGTACTTTGTATGAATTACAGTAAATGGGAGGGAGGATTTTTGGAATGTGTTTGTAGTAGAACTGCTATTTTGGTTGCCCATAAGTTTGGTGATCATTTGCATCTCCTTATTTTCAAGGTTTCATGCACAAAAGTTGACGTTGAATCTTAACAATCATTCAAGAGTCATTAGTGACATGTACTGCACTGAACTGAAGCATCTGTCGTCTCCAAGAGCGGCTCACAGCCAGCGATTGATCAAAGAAACTGATACCAGAATCATTGTCAACACGAAAGAGACCTTGAGTTAACAGAACATCAGTGTAACCACGACAGTTGTTCAGCCAATTTACCACATTAGTCGCTTAGTCACATCCACTTGGTTGTAATTTGTTCAATTCTAATGCCCTGATGCTTTTAAGGGAATTAATGTTAATCACCTCCATATTCACCAAAAGCCAGAAGGGCAATTACTGCATGGAGTGCCTGGGGTGGTTTTGGTGGGAGGGCTACTGTTTACTTTTTGTCATCAGACAGAGGACATTCCCATCAGATCATAATAAAGTGCAATTAGTCAATGAATGAAGCATATGCCATTGGAGTCAAGCAGTAATCTAGCTCCATTTAAACCACAAGGAAAATGTTGCTCATTTTCTTCTGCGCTGACGCGCACTTTTGATCAAAGCATTATAGCAGTTTGAGTTCTTCGCAATGTATTACTGATAGTGAAATACTACCACTGGGGAGTGCCAAAACATGACAATATTCCAAAAGCAATGGGTGACATCGCAAGAAATACAGACCAACATAAGCTTAATACAGCTCAGAGTTCAAAAGAGTAACAGCAGTTTAAATGATTTAAAATTCTGTGAAGAGATTATGATTATTACAGTTTAAAAAAAAATTGCATGAAAACTAAACAAAAGCAAAAATCAACAGGTTAAACTGACCACCGCTGTCTGAACTTGTTCTTGTGGTTACTATGAGACACTCAGAAATCACCCTGTGGGATGCACTTAGACAGAAGAAGAGGTTGGTCCGGTCATGAGTAAACACTGGACGTTACTTTTGATTGGTTGCCTCTAATCAGTTTTGATGGACTGTAAGGAAGAACGCTAATCTGGGTCATTGAATATGTAAAAGCACAGCTGGGATCTTCTCAGTGCCAAAACACATCAGCCAGGGTGTCCGAGTGCCACTTTGCATTAGCTCCAACACATTGATTGGAAATTACTAATAAATATACCCCACGGTGATTGGGTGTGGGGAGGATTGGCATAATTACCAGCGGTGTCTGTATCAAACATCCTAATCATCCCTGCCAATTGTTTTCCTACATACATGTGCCACCAAGGACAACATTTTTAATGCCTTTGAACCTATACTAATGTTTCGAGGGTGACTGCAGGGGAATTTCAAATATCAAATACAATTCATTACAATTACATGTCAGACTTTCAATGACAAGTAGAGACACTGAGGTTCTCCCTGTGTGTACTACCATCAGTTCAATTTTGAGGCCGTACTTTTTCACTCTTTCCACTTAGTCATTGCAATGTCCAACTGTATGTCAGCCTGCCACCTTGTGGTGAATGTTTGCATATTCAAGAAGGTAGCCTGCCTTCCGTGGCGCACATTATTGTGGTTGAAGTGGTGCCATCAGCTGGTACTGGAGTAGTGAGGGGTTTTGTCTCTCTACCCTTGCTGCATTGTGGGGAGAACCCTTTCATTCCTGAGCTCTAGTAATTATCTTCAGCTCCAACTCAGCGTTGCCGTCTGTGGCAACCAATCAAAACAGGCAGAATCTTGAATGAAAAAACTGTCCCACTGCAAAAGCAGATTAAAATGAAGCTTAGTTTCCACACAAAATAATTCATGACAGACCAGTTATTGATTCTTGTATTGTTCCAGAAAAGAATGTTTAAAACAAAATTTCACTTGAAGCTGATGAGAATTGTAAATTAGTAACCAGCTGTGGGAGGTGCACATACGTCCTAATGTGGGTTTGAATCGCGTACATTACATGATGGTCTGTGTGCATGTTTGGTCTTTTTTGTTACCTGTCAAATTTTTTGCTCGCCAAAACAAACGTGCATGATCACAGAGGGCAAATTTGTAATTTTGTCTATGATTCTGTGAACGAGGTGATGGTACACAGAGATAAACATGTAAACACCTGTCTATACTTGTCGCTGCATCGCAGACAATTTTTAAACCACTAATTAAAATATGGGTTGAAAAGCAAAGAGAATCACAGAGAACACAATTATTTTTAGATATTACAATAAATTTCCAAATCAGTAATGAAGACTTGGCATGCGCGGCATGAATGTTGGGTCTGTTGGTTTTCTTTTACTCTACTATAATTTCTATGAAAGGCAACAGTGACATTGGACTTGCGTTTTGTTGAACGCTGTGCACTGCACATGGACTGCTTTTCTTACAAAGCTTGGAATTGAATCAGGAAGCCTCTTACTAAGAGGTGTTGGTTCTGACCACTACACCCAAGAGAAACAAGAATCAGCGTTTCACAAATGTCAACAGCGTTTTCCGAAGTTGTCACAGATCGGCCCTCCCTCACTCCAGCCACCAGCTCATTGCTGCCTGACCTGCCACACCTGACCTTTTTTCAGTCTTCAGAATTTACACAACCCTTCACAGCTAAACCTTCCACCTGTTTCATTCCAGGAAACGCACTACTTCTGATACTCCTTTCACCCGGACTACAAATTGCTTGACAGGGATCGCATGTGAACTCCAAAAGATTCTGTTCTTTGTCCATCTTAGATATCGTTGCTCTTTGCTTTCAAAATGCACCTCGACATTGCAGACCTTGACCCTGACTCTCTGTCTCACCGGTTTCCCAGGGTAATGACTGCTACCTCTTTGACTTTGTCCTGGAAACCTGCCCTTTTGTCTTAATCTGCTAGTGTATTCCTGCGGCTCAGTGTGCCGCAATCTGCTCATCTCTTCCCTGTGGTTAGGTCCCATTATGCGTCATATGACACCTGCCATTCCTGGAATGATGATGTCTACAGCAAAGCTATTATACTGATGATTTATGCTGGCCATGTTTCCACAACTCCATAAATCCAGGTTTATAGTGAGATGACCCTACAAGAGGAAGTAGGTCAAGCAAATTTTCACCACTATACACGACACTTCTGAAAGTTAGTGCCCTGCTTCAACTGGTAAATCTGGTAAATTTCAGGAGAATTTTCATTGTCATTTCCAGTAGATCACACCAAACCACAGAAAATAAATTGTTGTAATGTTGTTTTGTCATGGTTTGGTGTTCTGATTTTGAATGATTTACAAAGTAAATTTTACAATGTCCCCCAAAGGCGACCTACACATACACCTATGCTGTTAATGAAGCATACAATTTCCTCCGATGTCATGTTAAATGAAAATGTCAGAGATTCAGTCTGTCAAACTAGCAAAAATCAATACGTTATCTACCCAGTGACATTAAACCTGTCAGTCTGTCGATGGATGCATCTCATCTTTGCCCATACCACCTTATCTCTTTGCAGTGTAATCATTTCATGCTGAGCTGACGTAGCACAAAATGTGTTGTTGCCAATTTTGAATTTTGATGAAGTTGATGTTGTTCTGAGAGTGTGTCGGTACTGAAGTGATGAGGAATTCAAGCATTATTCTGATCAGAGCTGGTGATGCCCTTTTCTCGTGATCATGCATGACTGTGTAACAGAATTGTGTCAGAACAACAGCACTTAGATGTGCACAAAGGCCAATGTCAATCAAATGGGCTGTTCATCTGTCTGAGGCCAAAACCTCCACCCTTCATCTGTCCCCCATACCTGTTTGGCTGAAAGCTCAATGTAGTTTCAGGATGTAACTGAGAGGCTGCTAAATGCAATAACACAGAGATAAAGGGATTGCATACTACATTAAAAAAAACTAAAATAAAGGTAATGCTGTAAAGAGTGTCACTGAAATGACGCATATATTATAATGTGAGCAAGGGACTTATTTTGAAGAAATGTCCATTTGGAGGTTATTATGAAACAGCATCATACCTCATTGTTTGGGTTTTGTGCGGCACAAATGTAACTGTAAAGTCAAGGTACTGAGTGCATAAACATATATAACCAACCAAATCCAAATCTGTCGGTAACAGAAATATGTTCATTCCCTTGTGGTCCCCAAAAACGAAAATGCTACCACATTGTGGTATTTGACAATCTTGTGGAATATTCCTGCCTATGCAAAAGGCAATACAATTTCCCACAAGGATAAATAAAGCATTACAAAAGCAAAAACAGTATTTGCAGTGTCAAGCAAAGCAGGTGACAAGCCTTGGGGATAATCCCTCTGTTCAGAAACGGGACATTTACAAATATTTATAGACAGCTTTCAAACTGACCGAATAAGCCCAACATGGAGAAGGTCAGGGTCTGTGGGCGCTGTGGGCAATGTTCATGTTCACACCCCCAGCAAACCGAGGTTTAGATCACAACATTTGGGCTGCTTCCCATCTGCCCTTCCCACATCAGTATGCAAGGGTGCAAGACAGATGCAGTTATTGCAAAAACCTGCTCATAAATCTCCTCCTCGCCATACATAAGTTTACTGAAATGAGTTCCCTCCTGACTTAAATATCCTGAGGGGGATCTCTCAAAGGGATCAATAAAGTACCTATTAATCTAAGACCTCTTGCCTCTATGTCCTGCCAGCTCAGCACCATATTAGTGTAAATTGGTAGTGGCTGTGTTTCAGGCACAATCAGAATCAGACCCACATCCGACTGACCCTGCAGCTGCTTGCCAATGTCTGTTCACACTACACCAGCATTGACAGAATTAAATGTGTAGATATTAGTAATGTCAGAGGACTTTCCTCTAACTTTGCATTACAACCGTATCAAGAAGTGTAAGATGATCTACCAAATTTTTTTCCAAGAAAGAAAGAAAGAAAGATACATTTCATTAATCCCCAAATAGTATTCACCCCTTCAAATACACACAAGGAAGTGTGCCTGCACATGTAGCTGCCCACTCTGAAAGTGCCCCAGAGCTGGTTTGGGGGTTAGGGGTCTTGCTCAAATTCAAATTCAAATTCAAAGCTTTTCATGTCATATGTACAGTACAGAGACAAGTTTCCCTGCACAATGATATTGCTACTTTGCTGACCTGTCATGAATGTCATGCGTAAAGAAAGCAGTACTGATGAATAAATAGATGAATTCTGTCAATCCAAGGAGGAAAATATCTATAAAAGGAGAAGTAAATATGCACAGAGGACAAATATGTACAGAAAATAAACATTTACGGCATATGCTTGAGAAGGACCTTTAGTATTCCTTAGGGTGGGTACTGTCTAACAGTCTGATGACCGTGGAAATGAAACAATTCTAAAATCTTGTGGACCTGGATCTGACTGGATGGGGGTGGGAAGTTGTCATCCCCCACCCATCATGTCATCAGACTGTCCACCTCCCACCTGCAGGATGGTGTTATTGGGGTGGGAGGCAACACAGTCGAGGGTGAACAGGGTGTAGACGATGGGGCTGAGGTCACAGACCTGTTGGGTTCCCATGTCGGTGGTGATGCTGGCTGAAGTCGTGTTCCAATCATCACAACACAATCATCAAGTTTGCTCTTGCATCAAGTTAGTGGGGCTCATCACTGGAGATGATGAGTCCGCCTACAGTGATGAGGTAGAGAGGTTGTTAGAGTGTTGCCGCGATAACAATCTGCTCCTGAACATGGACAAGACTAAGGAGCCTGTTGTTTAAGAGGAAGAACCACAACATCCTGACACTTCCTCATTGATGGGAACTGTATGGAGAAGGTCTCTGATTTTCGCTTCCTACCAGTGAACATCATGGAGGATCTGCCCTGGAAATCTCACACTGCGGAACTGGTGAGGAAGGCTCAGAAGAGACTCAATTTTCTATACCCTCTGGAATACAGGAAATAGAGTCTCTGGGATACAACATCCAAGAGAAGCTTCTGGTATCCTTTTATTGCTGCGCAGTAGAGAGCATCCTTACCTACTGCCTCTGCGCATGGTTTCCCAACTGAACAGTAGCACAGAAGTAGGAGCTCCAGAGGGTCATCCAGGTAGTCCAACGAATTGTTGGCAGCCCTCTCATCACACTGCAAGAAGTGTACAGTTCCCACTGCAGCAGAAACGTCGCTAGGAACATCCAGGACCCTTCACACCTGGCACCCGCAATGTTTGAACATCTGCCCTCAGACAAACGTTTTAGAACAATAAAAACAAGAGAAAGAAGTCTTGTGAAATACAACAAATAGTGCAATATCAGACTTACCCAACGCAATAAGAACACTCCTGTTAATCATTTTCTATTTCCAATGTTCCAGCTGCTATTTATTACTGTGTTTTCGCCTATATATATTTGCTTCTGACACATTTCCTCTATACACAAATGCCGCAGAACTTTGTACCTTATCGGTAATTTCATCACACAATGTAAATTGCTGTAATGACGATAAAGATTTCCTGATTTCCTGTTTCCTAATATTGATCCATAATCGACTAATAAATCCAAAACTTCATTTGCTGACAAGTTATCCTCTGCTCAAAATTTGACAAAGGCCCGGTCACCTGTAAAAGGAGACAGTGGGAACAACTCTTTCCTCTTCCCAACCTTTGTTTTCATTGTAGATATCAGAAATATCAGGTTAGAAATAGAGATGTCGATAATATTGGCCCACCGACATTATCGACCCGATATTGGCATAAAAATGTAATATCGGTATCGGATTTTTTGGCCTTAAAACCGATGAAATAAAAACCGATAAAAATAAAATAATGCTTGCGTTACACCGAAATAGTGCCTATGCGCTCCTGAAGCGTTTACCGGCACACGTATCGATATCGGCTGATATCGGTATCGGTAAATTGAGAGTTGGACAATATCGGCATATCGGATATCGGCAAAAAAGCCAATATCGGACATCCCTAGTTAGAAACTCTTAGAGAGAACCATGCATAAGCAATCACTTTTAAATAGACAATATTTTATGTAATGCTTAAGTAATTTACTATTTAGCCCAAATGATATCAAAGTGCAAAACAAATTGACATTCCAACCTCTACTTGCATTTTCATCATGAAATCAATCGTCTCATTGTAAATTCAATCCATCGCCAAAATTGAGCACCAACTGAAAATCAACCACTCTTAAACATAGACTGTCATTAACAAATCGACATTCATCCCTACCAGCAGCCTCCTCAAGGACTCCCCACTCTGCCCACTGGCGGTATCGCACTGGAATTGACCTTGCTGCTAACTTTGAACTCAACAGTTGTGTTACTTTGCTTCTCATCCCCTCTATTGTGTTTGATGTGGCACTGTCATGTGACTGATTGGGTCATTCAGCACACTCACACACACACACACACACACACACACAAATGACAAACATGCCTCCTTTTTGATTAATGCCAGTATCTCCCTCTTCCCTCCCCTCAACCGAGCCGCTCTCTTACTGTGCAAGACTGCAGGTTGATGGTGGTGAGTTCTGGGCAG
>OMPJ01015616.1:19655-32408 GCA_900312935.1 Carapus acus | reverse complement strand
ACGCGCCGCAGGCAGTTTTGAAATGGAACCGGTGCGGCACATGGGACACACGCGCAACATGACTCAAGTGTTTATGTCTGTCACGTTGTATGGAGTGGGTGATGATGAGGGGGGGAAAAAGTGGAGGATAGCGTGGGGATTGGGATCGGGGATTAGTCTGTGTCGAAACACTCCATCCAGACACGATACTCCACTAATCTTTCCCAGCTGTTAAGTGAGTCTCGGCAGTTTTTAATTGTTATTTGTCAGTGCAGAACTAAACGCGGGGGCTGGGATAGGGAAGGACGCCTGTGTGTGTGTGTGTGTGTGTGTGCGCGCGTGCGTGTGCACGCGTGCGTGCGTGCTTGCGTGCGTGCGTGCGTGTTTTTATTTCGCTCGCTCTGCAATGTAAAAATAGATGCACCACCAGTCGAGGTCGTAGGGATGGAAGATTGTCTCCTTGTGACCTTTCCCCTCCTTGGTGACCTCATTGGCTTATTGTACAGTGGAGGATTTACTGTATGTTGCTTTCAAGTGCAGAATGGAATGTGGGATTTTAACCTCAGAGCAGCAGCGGTGGTAGAACATAAGGTGATGCTGTAGGAGAGTGGTTGGATTGGTGATAGAAGTAGTGTTAAAGGCAATGGATGGAGGCAGAGCATTCCAGTAGAGTTTAAAGTGGTGTGGCTGTAATGGTATTGTAGAGTTTGTAGCAGTCATAGAAGATATTTGTCTGTATGGGCTACTTAAAGATATATCCTGATTTGTTGTGACTTTTTATTGAGGACCATGATTTTCTTAAGTATCGGTAAATGGGGTTTTCTTTCCCCTTCCCTTTTATGGTCATTTGTTTGTTTCATTTCACGTGAGTACCCTTATATTACAAGTCATCTTTCACTTGATACATACTAGTATTACTTTCCATGCACACCTTTCCTGTGCTGAAGTAAAATTAAGTAGTTCTTAGTTTAACAGTTTTTCCACACAGAGGTGTAAAATAGCAGAGCTGCACTTAAGGCAGCCACAATAATATGTGCAAATCACAAGAGTTTGTAAAAGCGAGTATGAGTAGATGTAATGGGATTTGGGTTCATAAATATTGATCGTGGGTTCATTACCAGAAATGCAATATCAGCCAGAGCGTAATGTAAACACCTTCTCCTGTATGCTAATATCTCTTGTAAGTAAACACACCCAAAGGTTTTCTTTAACAATGCATTGTTAAAAAAAAAAGTGTTGCCTCTTTTCACATCTGCTTTCATAGAATAATGAAATCATAATTTTTTTTGGTTATCTTGTGGTCAGTGAGGTTGGACATTTTTAATCGCTGTTTCCAAGGGCTCCAGCAGGTTGTCCCATTATGGACTGTCATACAGGAATGTTTGTACATTATTTTCTATGTGAGTGTGTTTCAATTGCTTAGTTTTCTGTGGAGTGTTATGTGGAGATTTATGTCCTCCCCAAGTTGAGACTCACCAGAAGCACTTAAGATAGAGCTATGCAAAGGCCACCAATGCCATGTGACCTTGTTGCTGGGTTTTTGTTTGTTTCTTTGTTTTTGTTTTTGTTTTTTGATACCATACTTTGGTTCACCAGCTGGTGTCATGAGAGATCCGGGGGTCTTTGGGCATCCACACTCACCACTATCGCTTAATGCACTGCAAGTTTTCACAGAGAGTGACAATGAAGCAGTGGCTAGAGCGTCAGCCAGAGCGAGTTAATGGGAATTACAGGGGAGAGGATCTGAGGTGAAAACCTTTATCTTGTGGTGGTGTCCGGACAGCTGAGGTGGAGGACCGTTATATGATGCAATTCAAAAAGCTCTGCCCAACACCATTCTTGCCATGGTAATTGCCAGTGTCAGGTTGACATGGGCCAGTTAGGTTTAGAAATGCTACATTCAATATGTTGTCAGATTTTTTTTCAGATGATGAAGTGCCTATGGGGACACATTCTCAGGGGTGTTGGGTGTCTCGTAGGGGAGTTGGCTAAATACCCAGTGGCCTTTGAAATTGCCTCCTGGAAAGCTTAAAAGGCCTGCCAGGTGTTGAGGTAGTTTCAGGCGGGAATGGAGGGAGTGCAATCATTAATGCGGAGGCCGAGAATTGCCTGAAACCGCCACAGTCGCACTTCAGCACCTTGGACAGCGCTCACAAATCGCTGCACGTTTGTCTTCAGATTCCTCGTCAATTCTTTGTTCACATTTTTAAATAAGAGACTTCATGTTCAGCACTTAACAAGTCAATGAAATATGAGGTATTCTAGTCGAAACTGTCCAACATTTTCTCTTCTTCTTCTTTTTCCTCTACCTCTCCCTTCTCCTCTCCATTTGCCATTTAGAGGTAAGAATAGCCATTGAATCCTTGAGGCATGCAGCAAGTGTACATATCTTTAATTGTGCAGGGCAATACATCATATCGTTTAATCCAAATTCAGTTGTCTAGAGCCCATTATTTGTGGTTTTGTAAAGGCTTTTTTTCTTTTATTTTCAAAGTGCCAAGTGAGATGGACAAGGGATAAAAGCCGAGTTTGCAGGCAATCATTCTGAGTGTTCTACATTCTCCCACATACTGGAATATATTGAGTCATTGTTCCAAGGGCGGTTATGATTTTCCTGTCACTCAGAATGTATGTATTTGACATGATGCACTCATGAACACTCTTTTTTTTTTGCTTATAATTCAGTTATGCAGTTGTTGTGCAGACTGAAAGGTAACGTTACATAGCCCCGTGTTACATACTTTGCCCCTTGTGTTAAAGGCATTCTGCAACAATCATTACAATGTCATAACTAGGCCTAATTGGACTCTTCACTCATTCAAGAACCAGTTTATAAACTATCCTTCAAAATTGACTCATACCACTTTTTATCATGCTTGTTTCCGACGACTGAATATTAATGCTCACACTTATGCTTGTTTATTTCCATTGTGATTTGATGACCAAGTTTGATTGAAAAATATTGTTTGCTTTTCACAAAGCAGAGGAGTCAGAGGAGGTCTATCTGAATCCAGATAAGAAAACATTATGATTTAAAACATTTGTACTTAATGCCGGACTGGTCATCCCACTTTATATACAAGCTTCAGCTTTACGATTGTAATATACAGTAAAATGTTCATCTTGCATGAATGATGGTGCAGAGACGGAAGTTAACATCCTCACTCAGCACTAACAAGCTCCCCATTGACTTCTCTGACAACTGTCAAAATTAATTATCAGTGTGTCTCACTGTGAGCTGAACTGTGGCTCATCAGTTGTGGTTAAAATCTCATGTGGGTATTCGAGGCTAAACCACTGACATTTGGTTCGCTGTAAGCTTTCTAATTCATAGTCCAAGACTTCCAATGAAATAAAAGTTGATTTCAAATTTAGTGTTACAATTATGATGATGATGATTCCTATTCTTATTCTTATAACCATAATTGTTGCCATCATTATCTTTATATTTGTCAGACATTTTGTTGGAAACCTGTTTGTGGAAGTGTGGCAATGCCCTATCAAGTAAAAGCGCAAATAAATTTTTAAGCTGTTGGTATTTGTAAGTATTTATAACTGCATAGCTGCTGGTGTCTGAGATGTACATGAATCACACACTTTCCTAACCTGCTATAGGGCAATTTTTTGAAGGAGCGATTTTCCTAAACGTGTAACAGCTTCAATCAGTGACTTGCATTCAAATTGAAACATCCTCATGTCAAGTCAACCCATGCTCCATCAGCTCTGTTTGTTATGTGAACCAAATGTCAGTAATTTAATGCCATTGTGAAAAATGACACAGTGAAAAGACAATGAATAATGAAATCCAAAAGCAGAAAACACAACTTGAAATTTCACAATCCTTAAATGTCAGCCTCCCTACATGTCAGCGTCTCTTTCTTACAGTTGAAAATGTAGCTTTGAATATCTGTTCCAGCCTTGTGAAGTACAAAAGCAGATATCCAACAATGATTGTAGGATGGTGCTCCGGCTGCCGTCACTTCAGTGTAAGGCCAGGTCGCCTTTGTATTCTTCTGTCCCTTCATGTGCAGCATCTGGTCAAAAGGACTCTGTTTTGGGTCAATGCACTTGAGGAAGAGTGTTTTGTGGTAGAATCCACAGATATTGCAAATCCACAGCTCATGTGAGGGAGTCGGTACTACATTCATTATCGCCTAAATGCCGCTTGGATGAAATTTTGTTAAGTGGAAGGTTGAGCTCCATATTGTCTCAAACTCTGGGTTACCACATATCACCAAATGTCAGCCTTGCTTTGCATTAAAAACCGACCATTAATGGACCAAACAAGAACTGTATTAATTTATCACGAGGCTCAGCCCACTCACATCGACTTAAAAGGAGACAAGCTGTCTCCAGAGAGCGCAAATAATAAATGTCACAATTGTGGCCAAGGTAGGCCAATAACCTCCTGAGACGTCTATCTGCCTGCGCAGCCTGTGCTGGTCCAGGAGTCACATCATGTTAACATTTAGTCCTTTTTTCTCCTTCTTACCAGATAGAAAGCTTTTGTGATTCAGGTTAAATGCATCATGACTCACGATTCAGCCCCGAACAGACAGCAGCCCTTAATTGCCCCTGAAATTCCATTTGCGTGTGCATTAGTCAGTATTCTTGGACTAGTGCACGTTCCTCTTTGTGTTTGCGAGTGGAGCAATTTACAACACTAGAAACCCATTTGTTTGAGTTGAAGCAGTGTGTGATCCTGTTTAGAAAAAAACATTCATTTTATTCTTCATCTACTGTGGCCAAGATTGCAAAGCTGATTATTTGATCTCTCAGAGGGATGCTAACGACTCTGCTTGTAATTCCATTTTCTTTCACCCTGCATGATGTTACCACCCTGCCATTCATCAGTCACACCTTTTCACCAATTCTCCAGAATGTTATTTTGCAGCGAGACGTTTCCTTGTCAGAATAAACCATTCATGCATCCAACATGGGAAAACGGCAATAGGTTGGCCTCGCAGTCGAGTCCATCATTTTAGTAGATACACGCAGTTCAACAGAACACATTCATTTATTTAATTTACTCAAGACTAATGCAGAATTAAGGAGTTAAGTTTTTTTTATGTGTTTCTCTCCTGTTGTTTGACACTCATCCTGCGTAGCAAGGAGTCTCTCCAACAGATGAAATTGTTGTCAAAAATGAGCAAATAAATGAGCGTCAACAACAGCACGGTTGTTCAGTCATAAATGTCACCCCTCTGTTATTGTGTATCAGTCAGTGGGGTGGTAGCGGTAGAGAGCCAAATCATTCTGTGCACTGAACAGCCTGTGTGCAGCATGTGGAGTTTTATGCAAAAATGTGGGTTTTAGACAAAAATCATTCATACGTATCAATCAGTTGTACGTGTCATTCATTCGTAAATACTCACATACATACATACATACAGACAGACAGACAGACAGACAGACAGACAGACAGACAGGCACGCACGCACGCACGCACGCACGCACGCACGCATACATACATAAATGCCTTGTGTGTCATGATGCTGTGTATAGACATAAAAATATCATCCCATGAAGGAAAGCACATTTAGAAGAGCAAGACAAAAATTTGTTTAGTTTGTAGACCTTAATTTGCTGTGTCATGAACCTTGTGGTGAAATTGTTGTTGTCATGTCAGAGCCACTGATAGGGTTGAGGTCAGATGCTGAATGTGTGTGAATGACCCTTAACAGGTGGAGCTCGCAACCAAAAATCTCCACCATTTGCTCCCTAAAAGTGATCGCCTTTGGGTTGCTGTTTGTATATGGGAAGTTCAGAATGCAACTGACACACCAGTGATTCCACATTTTCCTTTGATAAAATACATTTATTTACACTATGCCCCATTGTTGTATTGCTCTCAACACTGAAACGTTATGTTTTCTTACACTGACCTGGTTGAGTAGGAGCTTCTCTTTACCATTTCCTTTGCAGTGGTAAAGAGAAGCCCTTTCCCATCACAAGAAGCTCAGAGTCATATCCCTTTTAGCGTTTTTATTTGAATCAGCAAATATCTGCTGTCGGTGTTAAACTGTGGACTGCATGTCTCTGTGAGCTGTGACTGCAGTGATAGACAGATAGATGGTTGTGCACGCCCATAAATGCAGGTAAGCCTGTGTGATTGAAAGTGTCAGCCATTGTCTTTTACACGCCCATTACGTTGAAATACCTTCTTTCCAACGCCTACCCTGCAACCCTGTCACAAAAGTACAAGAGGCGGCCACGCCTTAAATAATATTTGGGACGCCAGGCCGATCTTAGAAAAGTAAATGCCCACATTGGACTCTTGAGCACAATAGCAACAGCAAGATCAGCAGGTTACCAGTCCCATCAGTGACCCTCTTCAGTAACCGGCACACACACACACACACAAATAATGAATAAATAGATATAAATAAAAGTGCCTCTGAGCTCACAAGCTGAAGGTGAAAGACCAATGTTCTGAAGAAGAGGAGGGTGTGAACACAGCATAGCCAATAGACGGTATAAGAAGGCATTTGCAGGTTTTGTGATATTAAACTAATTTAGATGTAATCGTCATTTTACATTTTCTCCATATTCTCTCGCAACAAATGAAATAAAAACAATCAAGCAAAATTATGTAAAATTGCAACACCAGGCCGATAGCTCTCTGAAAGTGTGAGGGGAGGTGATGATGCAGTCCTATAACAGAACAGGAAATGTTAACAAGTTGTTGACAAGGTATAAAGGCCGAGTTGCAAGCAACCTTTTTGTTGGCCTTGGCTTCACTTAATATGGGAAGAAGCTTGTCCTGTTATTTGCAAGATGGTGGTGTTGTAGTGTGAATAATCTCATATTTCCACTGGATTACGAGGGCTGGATTTCCTAAACTATGGAGCCACATCGGCTCTCTGTAACTCATGTCTGCTAGATATATTTTCTTTTCCTCCCTCTCACACTTGTCTCCGTTTGAAGTGATTTAATTCTGTGTCGAATGCTGTCCAGGATATTACAAAGCCATTATAATGAAGTATGACTGATTGGACAAGTACCCTTGTATGAAACATTAATTTTTCAGCTATTGAAGAATTCTGAATAGACTGCCGAGCAGGTTGAATTGCACAGATTGTTTGATAATCGGATGCAATTCTGAAACTTTCTTGACATAATTCAACATTGTCAAACATCCTCAACAGAACGTGCCACCAAGGTCAAGTCACATTTAATGGTGTTCTAATGTGGAAAAGCAAAATCCATCCACAGTACCTAAAAAAGAAGGAAATCTGTCTCCTTAAGGGACTTTGCCTTGTCTACTGCTTAAAACGGGACTATGTACTAGTACATGTAGCATTGTGTAAGAGTGAGTGCCATCCAGTCATCTTAGGCAGAGACCTGGCCGGCTGTTAGAAAAGGAGGGAGGGAGAAGTAAAGCACTCAGGATTATGTGCTTAAAAGATTCACTGCTCCACCTCCCCCTCAGTGACAAGACGCTGGCACTGCCAGGGCATCATGCTCATGTGTGTGCAAACGCACACACACACACACACACACACACACACACACACACGTGTGCTTCGATACAAGCGGGCTGTTAACCAACACAGGGATTAGTTATGGATATGCTTCACCATTTCTTTGATGAAATATTCGCGACACGGGACCGAGCGCTGCACAGAGCTCGCACATCTGAAATGATGCTGAAAGCCTTTTTGCATATGCTGGAACAAGGGAGGTGTTTTAAGGAGGAATTACTTGTTTATGGGGTCTGTGTTTCTATTCTGCCATATTAAGGATTGGGAATATTGGTGAGCGTAGTTTTATGTCCACATATAATATGTATGATATGTAACGGTACGTCAAATTTGTGTTGCTGAAAAACAGAAGGTTGGAAAACATAGAATAGATGGAGGGTCGAAGTTTTGAGTCATGCAGTGCACACACGGACTGCATTGCCAAATATGAATTCAAGTATAAATTGTGGTATGCAGATGTAGAAGGGAATACAGAAAATTGGAGACGTAGAAGAAAAAAATTTTTTCCTCTTTTACTTAACCTCTTCTTTTCTTTCATGACCATTTGGTGACAGTGAAATTATTCGCATATTAGGCATGACAATAATGATACTTAGAACTATCTCCAAATATTGTTTGTATTGTATATATGTGTGTATATGGATATGAGTAATGCATGGATACGTAAATGCATACTTTATGCCACGTATACTATGTAAATATTATACATGTATGTCTGTCATTTTATTACTCATCCTTGGCTAAATTTCTCCCCTCAAAGGACGTAAGGCCACAACGGGGGAGAATGAACAGGATAGGATGTAGTATTTTATGTACCTAATATTTTCCTGACACACAGACAAGTGCCTGTGCAGCACCCCTCACACCCCCCACCCCCACCCCAAATTCACACTCTCCCTCTCATCCTCTCTCCCTGCTCCCTCTTTCGCTGAGTGATGCAACACCGATTTTTACTAACATAGTCCTCCTCCTCTATGACTTTCACGCCTGGTTAGCGCTTGCATAAGTCAGGTGTATTGGATTCAGATGCCAAGAGTTTATGCTAGTTCACAAAATGAAAGGACTGGCAAAAAACAATGAAGGGGTAACAAAGAGAAACACAGTGCTCTCCCCGACGTACATGTACCTGGCCTTGGATCTGCGAAGGGTTCCATAAAACTTGCCATTGTATGATAAACTGCCATTTCATTTGGTAAACAGCTGCTGCAGGATCTGGCATCTCGATTCTATAAGAGCGGTCAAAACAAATGGCTGAAGGAATGAGCGTATGTAATTGATGCAAGGGCAGTTTTTGTGTGGTGCCTAGTTTGTATTTAGAATATACAAAAGGCTTTATTATATTCATGCTTTCATTATGTGGGAACAAAATTCCAGCCGTGCTTAACAATGTTTTTTTCTTTTTTGTGTGTTTTTTTTTTTACTGACTTTATACTTCAAAGTGGAGAGGTGAGTTGGGTAGAGATAGAGGAGGTGGGACTCCAGGCGAAGGCTCCAGCACAACCTTCATGGCTGAAAAGACACAGTGTTTGTGTGAGTGTGTTTGTGTTCACTGAGGTATGCTGCTGTAGTGGTTGGGCCGTCTATTACTGTTAAGAAAATATACACACAAGGACAAAAAAACATGTAATATTGACCAACTGTGTCCTACCTGCCTTTGTTCAGATGAGTATCTTGGCTACGGTTCAAGATTTAAAGAAGATGATTCCGAAAGGAAAATTCGAGGATTATCTGGATATTCATGTTGAAGATTTCAAAGTTATGATGTAGAACAAAAAAGTGTTGTTGTGCATACATAAGATATCATCAAATAGAAATGGCTCCCGCACTACGTGGCCCTACAACTTTGACATTTCATATCAACATTCATCATCCTCCTGATACTGCATATGAACACACACACGCACGCGCGTGGGTGCTCGCACACAGGCACACATACACGCACACACACTGTCCTCTCCATATGAGCTCCTTCTGTTTAATGACATTACTGAGGAAAACATGAACATTTTTTTCGCAACAACCCTAATGGACGATGCTGAGGGTGTAGCTAGCTAGAATCATGGATCGTTCATTGTACTGTACCTGTCTCTCTCACTCTCACTTTTTTCCAATGCCCCAATGTGTGTTTTGGGGACCAAGGTCAACAACTGGTAGCAAGTGTTGTACACAATCATAAAACAGGTAGATTTATTTGACAGTTAGTTTAACTATGGGTGCATAAAATAGTGAAGCAGCCAGTGTACTAAATCAGATCTACTCAGGTGTTGGTGTAGTCTGAGGACATCAATTTTTAGAGGCTAAACTTTAGGGCCTACATTTGGTGATTTCAGTTTGGTTTAACATTCAAAGGACAAAGCCAGTGGTCAAACAACTGAATGTTGACAAGAATTCCTTATTGCCTGGTGGAATTTTGGTTTGTAGTGCGCTCTAATGCCCAAAACGTCATAAATTCACCTTAAACTATTCTCACTTCTATTCTATTCTAAACCACCAGTGATCTTAACAGCTTCTGTTGTGACCTCACTAAAATTTTGACTCCAACTCACAGATCAAATTAGGTTGACATCATATACATAGTACTCTGACTCTGTCCATGGTACCCTGACCCTGTCCATGGTATCATGACCCTATCCGTGCACCATCTCTGGCACTATTTCCTGACCCAGTTCCCCATACTCTGACTCTGTTTGTGATACTCTGACTCTTTTAGTGATACTCTGACTCTGTCCGTGGTACTCTGGCTCTATCCGTGATAGCCTGACCCTGTCCTTGGCGTCCTGGCTCTGTCCATGGTACTCCAACACAATCCATTATAGCCCGTATCTTATCCGTCTTCATGGTGTCCTATCCCTGTCCGTGGTATCCTGACTCTGTCCGTGGAAGTCTGACTCTATTTCTGGTACTCTGACTCTGTCCGTGGTAGTTTGACTCTGTCTCTGTTACGCTGACTCTGTCCATGGTAGTCTAACTCTGTCTCTGTAATTATGACTCTGTCCGTGGTAGTCTGATTGTCTCTGGTACTCTGACTCTGTCCGTGGTAGTCCGACTCTATCTCTGTTACTCTGACTCTGTCCATGGTAGTCTGACTGTCGCTGGTACTCTGACTCTGTCCTTGGTACTCTGATTCTGTCCTTGGTACTCTGACTCTGTCCGTTGTAGTCCGTCTCTGTCTCTGTTACTCTGACTCTGTCCATGGTAGCCTGACTCTGTCTCTGTTACTCTGGCTCTGTCCATGGTAAGTCTGACTCTGTCTCTGTTACTCTGACTCTGTCCATGGTACATTGACTCCATACTTGATAGCCTGACCCTGTCCTTGGCGTCCTGGCTCTGTCCATGGTACTCTGACACAATCCATTATAGCCCGTATCATATCCCTGTCCATGGTATCCTATCCCTGTTCATGGTATCCTGTCTCTATCCGTGGTATCCTGACCTTTTCATGCCATCCTGACTTTGAGCGTGGTAATCTGACGCCTTTAAAGGGACTTCTCCCTAGTCCATGCAAGAGATGAGCATTTGACTTAACCAGAGCAGAATTTGCATTCTTCCTTATGGTTGTGAGGATCAGATCTCCTGACCCTCTTTTCTTGCACCTCTAAGTTCTCTTTCCTCCTGAGGCTGAGTAACTTCATCCCCCCATAAGTTGCGTAGGCTTCCATTGCTGCTTTCCCATTGCCTTTCAGTATTTAGGGTAGATAGTGCAAACTGCTGTGGCCTTGCCACTGCAGAGCTGCTAGATTCAAAGAGTAACAAGAAATAGTCTGGAGGTAATTATCTTTTGTATTATTTGTAATATTGTTGTGTGATAAGATGAAACTGCATCATGATCCTTCGTCCAAATAATTTTTCCATATTTATTGATGTGAACATGCATTAGACGAGAACCTCACCTCTCATCCTGTATCCTCATCAGACTTGGCACAATAAAATTCTTGGACTCTGACAAATATGTATGGAATTATTTATGACAACAAAATTCCAGAGGCATTGTAGGATCCATGTTTTCATTTCTGCTAAATCCCCATAAAGCCGTGTCCAGTAAATAAGGTTCATTGCTCCTCTGTGGCATTTTGCACAGTGGTCAAGCGTTTGCTGGAAAGTTCAGCTTGTAAACAAAATCCATCCTCCATCCCAATTTTCAAATGCTGCCGTCCTTCTCTCCTCTGAGTTTATCGTCAGTCCACTTTTGCTTCAGCAGATCTGAATCAACTCTTAATGCCAACAAGACAGACTAAAGGAAGCACGCCAGAAATAAGTAAAATAAGTGAACATTTCCTCTGCAGGTGTAGACTAAGAACACATTTTATGAAAGTAACACCTTGTGTCAATTTCTTAACTCACCCCCTCCCTCTCCTTTGCACTCACAAAAATAGTTTGATTACTGCAAACTATTCATTTTCTTTTTTTACTTTGACATGAACCCCAACTATGTTCCAGTTGCAATTCACGTATGCACACATACCATTTATGTAGAATGCCCTTGTGTCTAATTATTATATTTAGGGCAGCACATAAGTCGATGATTTGTTCCCAACATATGAGTAAGCGCACAACAAAAATACTTCCTCTCACCATGCCCCCTGGGTATCCATGCTCCATTAACCAAATTGAGAGCCGTTTTCCAGGTATCTTGCAGGTATAGAGTAAAATCAGTTGGCATTCAGAGCAGATTATCTTCCCTCCAGTTGCTCTCTCCTCACTCACCTAAAGCACTAAGATATTTGATTGTATCACAATTTCAGTGAAGTCCGGAATTAGGGAATTCATTATTGTTAATACAGCTGCAATGCTTAAGGAGTTTGTTGAAGCCGATGTGTGCACACCACTGTCTTTGCTGTGACCTGATAAATGTTGGTGCAGTTAAAGGGATGTAGCTACACTTCAAAGGTTCAGTCAGGTAGAGATTTTTAACCCTGTGTTTCTATCTGCCTCAGTAATTCGCTGTGAAATGAAAATGCGAAGGCGCGAAGGTGCTGCCTAAGTTTCTGTTTGCATCATTTTTTGGAACTGTGCAAAGTGAAATGTGGCAGTGGGGAGCAGAATGACAGATTGAATGCGTGCACTGCTTGTCTTGCTGAGATTGTAGGAGGGTTCTGGGTGCAGCATCTTTACGCAATATCCTGACTCAAGTTATAACAAACAATTCATAGGTCTATCTATCTATCTATCTATCTATCTATCTATCTATCTATCTATCTATCTATCTATCTATCTATCTATCTATCTATCTATCTATCTATCTATCTATCTATCTATCTATCCACGCATCCACCCATCCATCCATCGATCC
>OMPJ01015616.1:0-17500 GCA_900312935.1 Carapus acus | reverse complement strand
CTTCTCTCCCTCTGGCTCGTGCTCTGTGTGCCTGTGCCTAGCCAAACGAAATGGATCGGCCTCTGTGATGTTGATGGATATTCCTCAGCTGCTTCCAACCCACGTGCCCCGAGGATCTCTGCTAACTTCCGCAGAACCTGGTCGTGGCGCAAACTATACCGACCCTTAGCCAAAGCTGTTTTAAAGCTGGACAGGCTTGTACTGCAGGCCTGGGTTTGGGGTGTTGCAGAGTTATCAGCATTATTCAGTGCTGCTGGGACTTGGGAGGGTGTCGTCGGTGGCCCGGATGAGGACGTTTAGCCTGGCCTGGGGCATCTTCCAAATTTCCATCCTCATGATGGCCTTGTCAGCTACAACTTCCCAGGTTGTCTAACATCCTTGTTGCCGCTGACTGATAGCCCTGGTCTAGTATCGCTCCTCCTCTGCCTTGCCGACCTCTTTTATCACCATATTGTCGTTGACCAAAACTTGGGAGCTACTCCCCAACCCAAGCCGGTCCTCCCTGTCTGTGCCCTGCCGACAATCTGGCTGTGCACTAGCCTGCTGATGGCTTGGTCGACTGCCTCTTCAGCTTTGTGTCCCCTTTGTGTCCTGTTTGAACTAGGACCTTGGTGTTTTTTAGAGTCAGATCCGACGAGTCTCTCAACTCTAACACAAGCCTCGCCTTCTCTTGTCTGTAGCCCAGCCTAATTGACTTCTTGAGCAGTTTGACATCCTCTATAACATCCAGATCGGAGTAGATGTCCCCCCCCCATTCCCACTACCTCCAGCCCCACTCAAACTGTGTCTGTTTGTCTGTCTGTATCTATGAATGCAGCGAGGTACATCCAAGCACAAAATCTTTCTGGCACAGAACTTCTGATGTTCCCAATGTGTGTTGCCGTGCCAGACAACTGCCCACGACGACAAGACATTTCCGATTTCTGTGTCCACCTACACAATGTTCAACTTCTGATGGAGACTATGGCACCAGAAACAGTTGATAGACAGTGAGTCCCAGAGAGATCTCATCGATGTGTATTTCAGTGTTGCAGTCAAACCCACTGCATAGGCAAAATCAATTTGTTTTGTTACATCTAAGCACCACAAAATGCACTTTTAGATGATGATTCCAAATCTTTTCCAAACTGTTTGCAGTGAGGCACATTTTCTATTTGTCAAACATACTTTAACAGTCCTTGGGGAAATTATTCACTGATTCCCTGACCTCCTCTCAATGTTATAAGGCAGAGACAGAGCCTGGCTTCTTCAGGTGCACTCACTTCACTTCACTTGCTGTGAAACATGATTTCAGATAACATGCTCGCTTGCCTCACTTTGTGTGTATGTGTATGTATGTGTTTGTGTACACACCTGGCTGCACACTTGCACAAAGTGAGAATGGCAAGCATCTCAGACTGTAATATGTAATTTTAAGACTGGATAATATTGCCCTAAAAGACGCCTAGGAAAAAAACCAAAACAAAACAAAACAAAAAAACCCCACATCCTTCAGGGTTGTTCACAATGATTTTACAATGATAGCTTTAACTAACAAATAAAAAATGCAGAACTGGTCTGGCACCCATGGATTGCATCGCAGCATCAGCCAACATTTTCACTTTGAAATCAGCTGATGTAGAAAAAAAAGATAATAATAAATCAGTCATATTTTGGATTCTTAGGCCAAATGTCAAGTCAAGTCAATTTTATTTGCATAGCATGAAATCATAATAGCGATTCTCTCAATCCACTTTCCAAGATGTAAACACTCAATGTCTATAAGATGAACACACACAGACACCCAACATATCCCCCATCAGTAACAATGGTGAGGAAAAACTTCCTAAAGGGAAGAGACTTGGGGCAAGCCAGGCTGCAGGTGGGTGGCAAACTGCTTTGACGGGTTGGGTTGCAGAGAGAGGGAGGGAGAGAGAGAGACAGAGAGGGAGACCCAGACACTGAGACAGGTGTAGGGATGCATAGCAGCAGGTGCCCAGCGTGACTATCAGGTGTAGGGCCCGGATGTTTGGGGGTCCGTCAACACTGCTAGTACTCTTGCTGGGGGCTGGGGGTTAATTAAGCACAAGACACAGACTCTGGGGAAGAAGCCCAATTAGTAATATGCATTTGCGCGACAGGGATGCAGGTGAATGATGGAGGCAAGTTAGGCGGAAAGGGAGAGGAGAGCAAGGAAGAGGAGGAGAGAAAATTTTCAGTGCGTTGTCTAATTCTGGCTGCATGGTTTTGTCTAACTATGAGCTTTATCGAAAAGGAAAGTTTTTATCCCACTCTAGAAAGGGTGTCCGCCCCACGGACTGGAGCTGGAAGATGGTTCTGCAGGAGAGGAGCCTGATAGTTAAAGGCCCTGGCCCCTATCCTACTCTTACTGATTTTAGGAATCACCTGGAACCCTGCATTTTCGGATGGCAGAGGTCGGGATGGATAAAAAGGCACAATCAGCTGTTTAAGGTATGATGGTGCCTTATTGAGTGCCTTGTAGGTGAGGAGAAGGATTTTAAATTCTACTCTTGATTTTAAAGGCAGCAAGTGCAGAGAAGCTAACAGTGGGGAGAAGTCTCTTTTCTTGGTTCCTATCAGCTAGAGAGGCTTCAGGGGAAAACGGTAAAACTCATGCACAGGCTGATTTTTCAATTGTATAAAACATCCAATATTTTCAATCTAAAATACAGGCTTTTGCATGGCAGAAAGAAAAGATATTGTGGAATATCCAAATTGAGTGAGTTGTTATGACACCCTCCCATTAATGCGACAGTGCCCCCAGCGGTCCCACAAGCACTCTTTTATTGACACTAAGTGCAAATGAGTTTCGGGTTTTGGACTCTTGTCAAGTCAGGCATCTTTCAAGAAAGTGACAACCCAAAAAAAAAAAAATTGAAAAGAAAAGGCAGACACGTACAATATCAATCGGGGAATTTCCACATCACAGGGCTCCTTGAGACAGCAGCTAAACATGCTGAGTGTCTGAAGATTATGATGAGGAGCCAGATGTCCCAGCAGAATTCTCCTCATCAGTAAAGTGCCCCGCACTGAGGCGCTGTGCGCCCTCTAGAATTTTTTTTTCCTCCTTTTTTAGTTCCGTTTCTTGGAGAACAGCGGGTCACTTTTGCAAGCTATGCCCTCCTCCGCCCCCATCTGCTGCATTTACTGTTCATTACATGAGATTATTACAATTACAGACCCTTTGTGAGAAATTGTGTGAATTGGTGTGATGTGTGAAAATCTGAAACATGTTCCCCCAAAATGTCAAGCTTCTGTAAGAATTCTGATGGAGAGAATGTAGAAACAAAACATTGGTTGATGTGGGACAAACAGTGTGCAAACAGAGGTAAATCCCACTTACCTGACTGGTGTGAAAGTCCGAAATTGACCCTCACTCACTTCAGAAAAAAACAAAACAAAACAAACAAAAACAACCAAACAAACCAAAAAAAAAAGAAAACGATTAAGTCTCAGAGATCCCTCACAATTGGGTTTTAATTCATCCATCTCTGTTGAAAAACAAGTGCAGCAATTCAAATCCTTTAATCCAACACAGGGTTTTCAGGGAGTTGACCAAGCCTTCTCTTGCATTTTCCTCCTGGTATAACAAAAAAGAAAAAGTGATAACTTTCCAGGTGAAGCAGTCACCCTGAAAGAAAATGTTTTCGTATTTTGCCAATTAGAACATCGCCCACTCTACTCAGTGTTCACCGTTCGCTCCATCCTCCCACGTCCTGTAGGTGGTTAGACGACACCGTTGACTCCTAGTAATCAAAGTGAGGAGGAATCCTTAGAAAGAGGAAGTCTCAGAGGAAAATAAAGTTAAACTTCCGTGTGGATTGACCCCCTTGGTTTCAGTGCCACTGACGCCGGACCTTACCAGCATGCTCGATATATGGCAAAGAAAACTAGTCTTGAGAGACATCTCCAGAAACAGCACACTGTGCTTGCCCAAAAGCACAAAAAGCACAAGCTGTCCAGGAGATAGTGACTTTGAAATGGCCATAGGAAGTTTGGTCCAGCAAATAAAAAGTAATGAAGTTTGCAAACTCAGCAACTGTTGCTGCTCACGCTACTGTATAGGAAGGTTATTCGTACACAAACGTTAGCGGCTAGCAAGGTGCCGTCACATTGTTCACCATGTAGTTTCACACAAGTAATGTAAGTTCATTTGGTAGTGACACACCCACCTGCTACACAACATCTGGTCACATGTACTTTCTAATGTGCCACCTCGTGTATTTGTTTGTTTTTTGGTTGAACATTTTGGCAGTTGTCTAGATCTACATGCAGTAGTTGATTCATACATTACTCTCTGTATCATAATACCTGTATTATACTCCAGGGATGTCCAAAGACTGCCAATTTCATATGGCCCGCAGCTGCCCTACACTCCTGCTAATTAAAAAAGCCTCTTTTCTGAAATGTGTGGTTATTGTTTGGTTGTCTGTCTATCATCTCACCATTTATGTAAACTATACATACATGACACAAGTATCTCTAAATAAACTGTTGGAATCAGTTAACACAGTTGAAGATTTTGAAGAAGGGCTAGACATGTATGTTTTGATGATTAAGCTAGCAAACCAGCATCTCAATCGGTAAGCAAAGCAGAGAACACGAAGAATGGGAATCAGAATTGGAATCATTCATTGATCTGTGGGGAAATTGTCAACATCCTTGTTCCTAATTATTCATTCAGATAAAGGGGATGAAACTTCTGGGCAAAAGGCTATATTATGTATCATTATTTCATTATAATTTCCATTTACCTGCCAAATGTGATTATGTTAAAGCTTCGGCCTCAGTATTCCAAAACAAGTGTATTCACTCAGAGTCCAGATGCCGCTTTTCACAGCTCAGCTATAAACCTTTCTATTTGATGAATCTTTGCTTCACAGAGGTGATTTCCAGCTGTGTGACTCTGATACGTTTCTGATCAGCTGCAAGGACATGCTGTGGAAGAATTTTGTGATTTGTAACAGCCAGCAGATATTAACACATGCTGTATTTTGTGAAAATGTGAGCTTTGATTATCTCTCTTCCTGCGAAAACACTTCAACATTCTCTGCAGCGTATTTCCATATTAGAAATGTTTCCTTACCATAAACAAAGCATCACATTAGCTGGTATAATTTGGGATGCACCACAGAGTTAATGCTCAGCTCTGTCTCCTTTCGTTTCACCCTAGTTTAAATATGCATGAGGCATCTGTCTTTGTTGAGAATCGTTTTACTCACCATCTACATATACCAAGGCACATCTAACGTTTGCAGTTGTGCGTAGTGGACCTATTCATCCGCTGTAAAATATAATTCAAGCAGGGAAAAGAAAGGCTTCCATGTGTGCAATCAGGAGCCGTGTAAAAAAAAAGTATTTATTGTAAATTAGAGCAAATCATTGCGGTAAGTGAGGCGTGCCCCAGATGTCTCACAGAACCCACATCAAAAAGTTGGTGTTAGAGGGCCAGCACCTCTGCTGGCAGCTTTGCATTTCAAGAATGGAAAGTTGTGATTTGTGAAATTACCATATATTCAAGGACACAAAATCGGCAAAACATCACTCAACTGAGCTGGGAGTTTCATTTTCATCAGTAGTTGTCGCCGTTACTTGTTTCCATATTGATCTGCCAAGTTCCAAGCAGAAACACTAGAAACTTTTACCTAATTGACATAACTCATAACGTGGGACAAACACATTCCCTTAGTCATTATTTGCTGTTTTACGTGTTTCGCAGTTTGTTTAGGGGAGAGATGTGATATAAAGGTATACAAAACACAGCGTTGCAGTGAAAGAAAAAAGAAAAAGAAAAAGAAAAAAAAACTGTTGCCACCAAGAGAAAATATCTCCAGTCTGTGCAACTCTCAATTGCTTTTCCTAATATTGCCTTCATTGGCAATTGTGTTTCTTCCTATCCATCTATGTAATCCATCCACCCATCCATCCACCCATCCTGTCAGGTGACGGGCAGAAGTCTGATGCAGGGCTCGAGCAGATGGCAGTTTCAGTGCAAAGTTATTTAATGGGCGAAAGCAAAAGGGAAATTCCAAAAAACAGGTAGGGGTCAGAATAATCATATATCAAGAACAGGCCTAGCATGGAAAACACAGAGCTACGAGTGATTACTGGATACAGAGACATGGCTTTGGCAAACTTTAACAGCTGATCTCTAATTGAAAAAAAAAAAAAAACAGGTTTGTGCGTAAATTGGAACATTACGAAATCACGTGCGGAAGTTCTTACAAGGTCATAGGCGTGACCCAGCGCACACATGACTCATGTCTACAGTTACATGATGATCTAGTAGGGGTTGCCAGAAAACGGCCCTCCTTGGCAGGAACCCTGACACATCCATTCATCTATCAATGGATCTTTTTTTTTTTTTCTCATTTAAAAGGGCCAGGAAACTTTGTTACTGTCCCTGCAAAGCTGAGTCTGCCCCCACACCTCAGTGAACAAATGTACTCGTGTAAATGTGTGTGTGTGAGTGAACGGGTGTGCGATGATGGTTATTATTCGCTGCATAATGGCTTTAAGGCACATTTATTGATGTGCTCTGTCTATTAATTTGGCAGCTTGGCTGTGTTCATGGGTTAACATTTCATACACAAACATATCTGCTCGGACAGTAATAATGCCTCTCAGATGGCTGCAGCTATTCTGTAGGAATTGTGTCATTGTATACATTTAAAGAGACTTTCTGTTTAAAGTGGATTTTTAGCAGCGACTCAGAGTATCTTGCGTATGCCTCGGATGATCTTACTTTTTTTTTGTTCTTAACCTGACCACTCGGTTGTCTGTGCCCAAATTGAAAGAGAAATCTCCATTCCCACTGATGTGCAAGATGGGGCCAAATGACTTAGACAGACTTCAGTCATTTCTATGTCGTCACTGTTGCGTGAAATACTTTTTCGTGGGGTTGATTTGCTGCTGCTGTTGTTGTTACTGTAACTAATTAGAGTTGGACATTGGCATCAAGTTAGCCTCGTGCAGTCAAGTCAAGTCAGGTCAATTTAATTTGTATGGCGCCAAATCACAACAGAGGTTATCTCAAGGTGCTTTACAAAATGGAATAGGTAGTGCTCCTCAGCATATTCACAGTCATGGTGTATGGGATGGACACACGGAGACCCAACACATCCCTCGTTAGCAACAGTGGCGAAGAAAAACTTCCATAAAAGGGAAGAAATCTTGGGCAGGCCAGGCTGCAGGTGGGCGGCCAACTGCCTTGACCAATTGGGTTGAAAGAGAGAGGGAACAAGAGACAGACAGAGAGAGACAGGGACAGGTGTAGGCATGCACAGATGTACGGATGCACAGCAGTAGGAACAGGACCCAGATGTTTGGAGGTCCGTCATCACTGATAGTGTTTTAGCTGCTCGCTGCGGGCTACTAAAGCATAGGACAAAAGTCTTGAGAAGAGGCTATATTAGTAACATGCATATACAAGACAGGGATGCAGGTGAGGGATGGATACAAGTGAGGCAGAGGGGGAGAGGAGATTGAGCAGGAGGAGAGAAAAGCTCAGTGGTTGGTCTAATTCCTGGCCACATAGTGTTTATAGCTTTATCGAAAGCTTTATTGAAAAGGAAAGTTTTTAGCCCACTCTTGTTGGATAAGTGGTGAAGGTATCTGATGATAAGTCACAACCAGCTCTTTAAGGTATGATAGTGCCTGAGTATTGAGCCCCTTGTAACTGAGGAGAAGGGTTTTGAATTCTATACTTGATATCATAGGCAGCCAGTGCAGAGAAGCAAACACTGGGTAGATGTGGTCTCTTTTCTTAGTTCCCGTCATTAGGCATGCTGCACCGTTCTGAACCAGCTGGAGAGGCTTCAGTGTCTTGCTTCTACAACCTGCTAATAAAGAATCACAGTAATCCATGTATTAGCTTTTCAGCATCTTTTAATGACAGCATTTGCCTAAACTCAATATCACGATATTATGTAATTTAAACGATATTATGTAATTCAAAGAAGGTGGTTCTTGACATTTGTTCAATGTGGGCATTCAGTGACAAATCTTGATTGAAGATAATTCCCTTTTTTTTGCGGTGGTGCTGGAGGCCAAGGTAAAGCCATGAAAGAAGCAATATCACTACACAACAAGTTTGTAAAATGCCCTGGACCTTCAATAATAACTTCAGTTTTATCTACGGACGTTACAGGTCATCCACTTTTTTACGTCTCTAGGGCAATCGTGAAGTTTAGCCAGATTGTTGGTTTCCTCAAGATATACTGATAGATACAGTTGTGTATCGTCAGCATAGCAATGGCAGTTGATAGAGTGTTTTCTTATGATGCCACCTACAGGAAGTACTGTATATATAGGGTAAATAGAATTGGTCCTAATACGGAACCCTGTGGGACTCAATGTCTAACCCCAGTGTGCTCAGAAGACACGTTATTAACATGTGCAAACTGAGGTCTAATTGATAGATATGACTGAAACCAGCTGAAGGTGGTTCCTTTGATGCTGATCAGATGTTATAGATCTAGGATCTGATGTTTGACGGTGTCGAATGCGGCACTGAGACCTAGAAGAACAAGCACAGAAGCGAGACCTTAATCTGAAGCAGTTGGGAGGTCATTTGTGACCTTCACTAATGCCATCTCAGTGCTGTCTCAGTGTTGTGATGCATTCTGAAACCAGACTGAAATTCCCCAAATAAACTATTGTTCTGTAGGTAGCTGCATAACTGTTGCATAACTGCGACAACTTTCTCCATTATCTTGGAGAGGAAAGGAAGGTTGGAAATAGGTCTGTAGTTAGCTCAAACCCCTGGATCGAGGGTGGATTTTTTAAGAAGAGGTTTGACAACAGCAACTTTGAAAGACTGTGGTATGTAACAAGCTAATAGAGGTATTCTAATCATGTGATGTACAGATGTTCCTATCAAGGTAAGGACTTCCAAGAGCGGGCTACTTGGAACAGTGTCTAACAGGCAGGTTACTGATTTACCTGAGGAGGTCATCTTGGTTTATGCAGGGAGGTTGATAGGGGAGAGGGAGTCTGGGGATGGACAATGTTGTAGGGACCCTGAGCCCTGGGCCAGATCCTGCACAACTGCGTCTGTGTGACTCAGAGCACTAATTTTGTGACTAATGGTTACAATTTTGTCATTGATGAAGGTCATTAGTTAGTACTGTTAAGATCAGCAGGAATACATGGATCGATAGATTCATGACTCCAAGTCAGCCGAGTTTACATGAGGTTTTCGTTAGATCACGGGTCTGTGCATGGTACCATGGAGCCCGCCTCTTCTGTTTTATCGTTTTCTCATTTAGGGGCGCAGCAGAGTTTAGAGTTGTGCACAATGATTGCATAACCAAACACGCAGTGTGTTCATTCAGTTTGATAGCATCCTGACAAAGGAGGAGATTCATCCAGCCAACTGAGGTACTCATGAGTCCAGGAGTATGCAGGCAATGTGTATAAATATCAACTGGGCAAGTACTACTCACCAGCAATTAAAGCACTGCTACAGTCCAAGGTTTTGCAAGGAAGTATTGATCTAACACTGTGCTCTAATCCACCATCCACTGTAGAATGGACATGACCACCCATGCCTGGGATTGCTGAGGCACTTTTTTAATTTTAATGTTTTTCAGGGTTTCTTCCCAGAAATGGACAGCCATTTTGCAAAATGCAGGTGACAGGGAGTATGGTCCTACATGTGTGGCATGTTCAGAAAGAAACTTCATGCATGACGACAGTGGCGGAACTACTTGGGGGGGCTGGGAGGGTAGGGTTTAAAGGGCCCGGTCATGTGCACCGCCCCCGGCCCGGCACTGATTTGTTCCGCTACTGCATGACGACGTATGTTTTCTAATATTCAACAAAGCAAATTGGAAACTTTTGGCCCCTTCTACCTATTCTGTCTTTATTAAGTCTGACATCACCTGGACAGCAGGAACATACTTCAATGCACTGTTGGAATTATTGAGATGGATTGCATTGCGTCATGACCCACTTCGTGGGCATCATATGAGCGTGGAAAACCAGAGGTGGTTTGTCTCCAGAACATGTGTTGTTTCTCTTTCATGTCTGGCAGTCAGTTTATCGACGTGTTGACATAGTTGCAGCTATGTTGCTCTTGTGAGGGCAGGCTTTGTTTGAAGCAGACGTTGACAAATGAGGACCTCATTTGGTGTTATTTATTGAAACTTGCTCTGCATTGCCTACCTTTTCACACAAATTTTTATTTCAGATGTTTGACAGTAAAAGAGACTTGAGAGTTACAAAAGGTATTTCAAACCTTTTTCAGTAATCGTACATCAAATACTGTGTCAGTGTATTGTGAAAAAAAAAATGATAATCACATATTCTATTTAAGTAAAGGGTATCAAACTCATTTTCACCGAGGGCCACGTTAGAATGGTGACAGCCGCCATGGGGCCAGATGTGTGCTAGAAAGGTGATACACACTATCCGCCTCTAGCCGTCAGTGCAGGGTGGGGCTCTTGGGCCGCGTTAAATGACGCCAAATCTGGCCCATGGGCCCTTAGTTTGACACTTAAATTGTAAGCGAACCAACAGCTGTCTTTGGGAATATCATGGTTTTCTAGTCAGAAGTTAGTAATTCAACAATTCTTCTTCATTCCTAGTGCCAACCTGTTACGCTGATACTCACAATTGCTCTCTGAAGTCTACATATTAATATGTGTTACACAGCAAATTTCAGTTATTTTCCTGTGGGTGCACTCATGTTATCAAAGCCTCAGGGGAGCACCTCGGTAAGGTCCTGCTCTTAGGGTTTACTGTCTGACGCGTTTCCAGCGGGACAGTTTGATTGAAGTGTCTGGATGATGCAGAACATTTTGTGAGCTCTGAGTTCTAATGATGTGGGGATCCATACAGATGATGTTGATATTTCAAATATCCAATGTGTCAATATTAGGATAGATTGTGGTGTTAATAATAATTACAACTATTTTTCACTATGCACAGTACTTTTTGCAGACTTCTTTCTTATTTCTATGATCAGACTTAAAAGTTCTATTTATTGGACATATCACATTATGCTTTCACCAAACATGGCAATATGTCTGATGACACACTAAATTCCCACTCCTGCTATTCTAGATTGGCATTCTACTTACTGCTCTGTTGTTTACAAGTGAAATCTTTCATTATGCTTTGGTATTTTCATATCACCCATAAGCTTTATTTTCTCCTGCCTTTTAGATGATTGTCAGTTAATAGTAAAAACACAAAATATTCCTGTTAAGACGTTTCATGATACATATAGTTGGACTATTGGAAAGTACTACTGTCAATGTCAATGATAATGGCACTTTACTCAACTTTATCTACTTGGAATGAAATCAGGACCAAATATCAAAGAATGGCACATCAATAGAAGGTTCCCCTTGGAAGTGATCAGGGTGAAACATGTTAGCGTCAACAAAGGCGTCAGCATTTGTTTTAACTTCTGCAAAAATAATTTAAAATGCTAATAGATTTCTCTGCTTCTAAAGTTTTGTGATACTATGTTGTAAATGTAATAAGGAGATGATTCTTTTTTACTTAGATCCTCTTTCTGAAAGTGCATGCAAACACAAGTTGACCGTCGGAGTCTGATCAGCCGGCACCTGTTACAAACCTCTGCAAACTCTTTGAGCTTTGATGTCAGCTAAACCAAGGCGGCCACGTCTGACAGCGCCTTCAGGTGCTGCAGGCGGTCAGCCAAACCAAGTTGGGAACAGATTAGCTTCAGTGCGTACGTTGCCATAGCAACTGTACCTGGAGTTAATCTGATGTTCATTTTTGGGAATGGCAAATCCAACTTTACTGTCACCCCTGCCTCAACATCGTGGGCTATTTTCCAAAGCTGTTTTGGAATACCACCAGTTAACATTGGTTATGCAGCTTACACGCACTCAGGCTTGCGGCGGTGCCACATAGGGCATGTGGGTCTCTCACCTCTGTGGGACCAAACGAACAGGTGAAAGTGACTCACGGAGGAACACCCTCTTATAATGTTGCATGTATGGCATGTAAATGGATAATGTCAGGCACATTTATGTATTATTAGCATAGTCCACTGTTTATGTGCATCACGGTGTGGTTATTGGGTGCACGTCCACTCTGATGATGCTGTGTCCCGTCTGACCATCTTTGAACCTCCTTTGAGGCCTGTAGCGTTATTTATCTATTTGTTTTTTCATCAGTCTATGAAACTTTGTTCCCCAAAGCATTTGCCTCATCAGTAGTGAGCATAAGGCAAGGACATTTGACCCATAGGACAGAATCCCAGGTGATGCCAGGGCCCGCCAGCGTGCCAACAGGCCTGCGGCCATCTGCTGCTGTGAGATCCCCTACAGTTCAGCCCAGGGTCATGCTGTATCCAACTTCTGTGTGTTGCCACAAAGGAATGCTGTAGACGTCCAAGAACTTGGTGTTGGAGCAGGGACGGTTGTGTGGTATTGCTACTAATGCTATTAAAGCTGATGTATCATACACTTTGACCATTGCACAGACAGTTTTTGTCTAACCATGTAAATGGACTATAGGTCACTTCACTTCCCAGTGCAGGCCCTCAAGCCAATTCCTCACAATATTCAATTCTTGTGATTTGGGTTACAAGGAAAATGACGTTTTGAAATATTGGCAAATCGGTTGCACAGCATATATCATCTTTTAAAGTAACTCATCAGAAATATGTTACTTCCAGCCAGTGTATTTGTTTATGCATTGAGGAATATTTAAAGCATAACATTGATGAAAATGCGTAATCACTGCTGTGGGATTTTCCTAAGGGCCTTGCCTGCTGTAAGAGACAAAGAATACAGCTTAGAACTCAATCATGCCACTATAACAACATGCAGTACCTGTTTTCCTTTTTCAGGAGAGTTCTGTCTCTTTTTACGCTTATGCAATCATTGCTGATGCTGCAGTCTGTAACCTGCTGAAGTATACTTAAGTCTTGAATTGTATTTGATGTTGCAGTATGGCAACAGCTGCGTCTCTGTCACCTCAAAGACACAATTAAAAAACATTTCCTGGGGTCACATCATGTCTGATTTCTGACAAGACGTTGTAGATACTTGGCAAATGTTGCAGAATAGCCAGCGAGGAACTTCACCACACTGGTAGTGTATTTTAGCTGCCTATGATCAGATTCATATCTTTATTACCTCTATGTGTTACCAAACTCTTGGACATAATACTGAAAGAAGAAGAACGGAAGATAATCAGATGATTATCATCGCAAATGTTATATTTCATTATGTTCGCCTTTGATTAATGCAGCATCTCATATCCCTGTGGCAAATGTAGAATACATTTTGTCGGCCGCTGCAAGTCGTAGGATTTATGTCACATTGACCGACATTATGCAGCATTGTGGCGCAGTATGTGTGTTTACACGTTCATTTCCTGATTCGACACACTGCTGTTTGGATTCATATTGGAATGATTATTGTATGGCACAGGGTGTGTGAGGGCTTTTGTCATTATGTGTTGCTGTGGCCACATTTGTCATCTTGTGCTGACAAAGAAAAAAACGTTGAGGGCAGATGGATATTGCATGGAGTTGTACTGTGATTAACAGCGGCTCCTTAGGCCAGATTGGCCAGAGTGAAACGGAGTGTTCATTATTTCTTAGAAACGAAATAAAGAATGGCAAAGAAAATCAGCTGTATTTAAGGCAACATTGTAGATCTCTGCCATCTCTCTGACCGAATGGGCGATTATCTGTTTCCTGTCTTTGCCCAGTATGGCAGTTTTGCAATAATTAGTGATGTTTGTTTCTTTAACTTGGGAGGTGAAAATGAAACGGCAAAGTGCAGGAGTGATTGAAAAATCTGCAAAAAACGTGTGTGTGTGGCTTTAAGGCAAACAATGCGGAGGTGCAGCTCTCCCCAGAAATCATCAGAGTGGGACCAGTGGGATATACAGATTTATACATCAGAAAATACACAAGCCACACAACAAATTCTGGAGCCTGCAATCAGGCCCAGATTTTATCACTTCGCTGGTAATGAATTGACTTTGCTTCAAAAAAGAGGGTACAGTCTGCAAATACAAGCATGTGCAGAGCAAGATGGAGTTGTTTGTGTGTGATGTATTTCATATGGTCTAAAAAAAAAAAGAAAAAGAGCAGCAATGAATGTTTATTTCCAATTGCTGGCGCAAACTCCACACATACTCCCACTCGTGGATTGAAAATGCTTGGGCCCTCATTGCAAAGTTTGTGTATGTGTGTCTGTGTGTACATGTTTGTGCATTACCCAATAATTAATAGTTTGATCAGTTTAAAAATCGAAATCTGAAAGCTTGATTGTCTGCCACTTCAGAAAACAATTTTAAAAGTTGATCAAAAACAGGAAAATGGAACATAACAAAATTACCAGAAAAAATAAAATTCATGCAATAACTTTCTGAACACAAAAAGGCAAGATATTCCCCCAGTTGACAAACTGGCATAGGTTAACCACAAGTTCCTTTGCCGTAAGTTAACCACAAGCTCCTTTATTTGTTAGTTTATTTGTTATATTTTTTCAATCAAATGTACGATGATTTCTTTTCTGTTTTTACCTAATCAGCCCAGAGACAACTAGTCCTCAGTGGCTCACTGAGCGGCCCACTGATCCTCAAATTAAGACGGTGGATCACAGGATTTCTCAAATCAAATTAGATAAGGCAACAAATTCCATCTGTGACAAAAGCCTTGGACCTGATATTAATCTGGTCATTATTGTTTTAACTGCAGTCCCAGAATGAAGCCACTATAAGCACTGATAAATTCCATTTGCCTTTTCGAAGCCTGTCCTCAATTAAATAAACAGTTATTTGCATTCTAAGTAGAGACCCTCCGCATCCCTCCACTAAAAAATCAAAAATCAGTTTCTTACAGGGGTGGTGATGCTAATATCCCAGTTCATTGATCATCAGATCCCACTTTTTTCTCTTCGCTCAGCTAGTCCCCAAAATTATTCTGCTCTCTGCTGGCAACACTGGTGTATGGACAGGGCTGGGACCCCTGAAATATTTCAGAAAATTTTGAACGGCTGCAGCACTTCAATTCTTACGCCAACAGCCAAATGAGAGTTTGCAGGGAAACAAAACAAGAAAATGCTGCCACTGTTTTCTTTAGTTTCAACACATCTCAGGCTTGTTTCATTCCACTCATATAAACCTTCACTTTCACTGGTTTTCCCACAAATGCCCTTGTTACAGGAATTCCTACAGGAATTCAATGATGTACTTTGAGTCTTATCACTGAGCATACCGAGATTATTGTGGATGCAGTCAAATGTCCGTGATGTTGAAAGTTAAACAAGAGATACCAAACATTTGTTGAAATATGTAGGTAAGTAAAGGTGGTCAAATGTGAGTCTTGGCATTTGTGGGGAAAATGTGCCCCTGTGATGTGAGTGTCAGCAGAACTGAGGCCACACTGTGGGAGTTTTCGGGCACAATTGTTGTTGCTGCTTGAGTAGAGTACACATTGCAAGATCTCAGTTGGGCATAGTCTGCACTAACCTCCATTAAGACAGTGACCGCTGTTAGTCTGTTAGTGTATGAGAGGATAAGACCCAACTCAACCCCAGTCGCAATCAGTCAAACAGGTTCAAATTTGTTGAGCTGATTTTGGACGGAGTTGAAGTGTGAGAAGTTTAGCAATCTAACTGCAAACGTGTTACAAACAACAAGATGACAAGGAGGAGAAGCCAACAAGGGCAATCTCCGCCTCCTCAAGTTTGATCTGCTGTCTCACAATCCTTCAAAATATTGGCTGCTCTAGAATTCAATGTTTTAGTTGTTTTGATGTGACAAATGTCTGTGATCTCTCCTTTTGCCTAGTTGCTAAGTGAGTGACTGTTTTTGTTTTGCTGATCAGTCGTAAAACAAAAATCTGCTTAGATCACTGTTAGTGTGAACTTCAAAATTTCTGAAGTTGGTGGAAGTTTTGTAATGTGTCCCCAGCCTTACACGTTGTGGTGATGACAATGTCATCAGGTGACCCCAAAATGTCATGCACATATATAAAATTTCTTATCTTAACATGGTGTGTTCTGCTGTACACTTTCTTTCTTTTCTTTCACTTTTTCATCCCCCTATTAACTTGTGTGGTAGACTTTTTAACTTAGTTTGACGATCACTGATGTAATGAAGTACATTGCCAGAGGTGGCTGACAAATTTCAAAGGCGCACCTAGCCATGTCTCTGACGGGCTGTGTGGAAAGGTCAGCAACTGACCAGGGTTGAAGTGATCTCTCTCTTGAGCAAATGTGTTACTTCCACCACCGTGCAGCAGAAATAAACTGACCAAAAGGTCATCCAAGGCTTTGTGCTATGGCAGGATACCTATTCTGTGTTATAATTTCTTGCTAAGTGGTTCGAGGCCTCTCTACAGTATTGTAGAGAAATAATGAGACATTTTTATTAACTGTGTTCCGTTTTTACAAGTAGGAAATGACACATGAAGATATGAAAAGAAGTATGCATGGAAAATGTTAATCCATCCTCACCTTCATAAATACAGTACATTTTGTTGATACATGTATGAGGCTGGCTGTGGAGAGGTGCTGGCCTTCTCTGACCCTCTGGGTGCGCTGTGAGAGGAAGTCGTTGATCTAGAGGCAGGTTGACTACGGGAGACTTGCGTCCAATGGTTTAGACACCAGCTTGTGGGGGAGGATGGTGTTGAAGGCTAAGCTGAAGGCTATGAAGAGCGGACGTATGTAACTCCCCAGCTGCTCCAGATGAAAAAGAACAGCATGGAGAGCCGTTGCCACTGCATCTTCAGCAGACCTTTTTGCTCTGTGGGCAAACTGGTGTGGATCAAGGGAGGAGGGATAGATGAAGAGCCCTTAGCCCCATCTTGTTTGCAATGGTAAAAGTGTAATGCAGGCCTACTCAAGTAGCGGCCTGCAAGCCAGACCTCACGTGCCTGAACTTTTGAATGACCCTTGTGGCATTAGTGGAAGAGAGTGTCAGGATTGATTTGTGATAGAAGAATAGCATACAGACTGGAAGGCTTTGAGGTTTACAAGATGATGTGAGACCTGCCATGATGTTTGGTTTAGAAACTGTGGCTCTCTCTAAGAGACAGGAGTTTGATCTTTGGATGGCATCGATGAGGATGACATGGTTTTCTTTGAGAGGTACCTAGTAAGAAAGCATTAGGAATGAGATTATAAGAGGAACAACTCAAGTGGAGCAATTTGGGGAGTAGGTCAGAGCGGCAAGATTGAGATGGTTTGGTCATGTGCCGAAGAGAGATATTGACTATATTGGATAGAGGATGTTAGAAATGCATCTGCCAGGTAGAGGGAGAAGAGGAGGAAAATACCACAGAGAGGGTTTCTGGATGTAGTGCAGGAGGGCATGAGTGCAGTGGGTGGTTCAGTGGATGATTTGAAGGACAGAAGAGGATGGAGAAGGAAGATCCACTGTGACTACCCCTTAAGGAACCAGCCAAAAGAAGAAGAGGATGAAAAATCCAGATCCGAATGGAAAACAAGTCATTGATGCAGGAAGACAATTATTAAGAGAAAGGAGTAATGAT
>OMPJ01015612.1:0-39682 GCA_900312935.1 Carapus acus | reverse complement strand
ATATATATAGTATAAAGAGTTATCACAACAGTATTGTCCTGTGACATTGCCAAAAAACCTGTGTTGTTGTTGTTGGTGAAAATGAATAGACATTTATTGGCAATTTCAGGAGACATCGCACTCAACCTGTCAAATTCAGCTTTCTGTGCGATCTTACCTGCAGAGTGGGGAGAGAATTCTGAGAGAGTCTCCTTATCTCTGACAAACCCAGAGGTTCAGCAGTTGTATCATCTCTGGGAGAAACAAGATGAATGAATGAGCAAAATTGATTATTTCAACACATAAAGACACGGCACAAATCCATCCTAAAACATTCTGCTGGGGTATGTTTTTCCTCAGCTTCACAATGTGCTCTGTCTTCTGTGAATTAAGTCAGTGTTTGTTGTGAGTCGAGTTGTACATTTTTTGGTCATTAAATTGAAGATTTAAACCAGTGAAAAGAGCAAAAACATGCAGCCTACGGGTTTGTAAAAATATCTTTTGCCCCCGAGCATGACACAAAGCAGACAGTGTTTTCTCACTCTGACTTGACTTTCCTCTTCGGTCCCTTCTCTAGTTTCTTGATGTCTATGAGAGGCTCGATTTCCTGACAAATGTGCACAAAAACAGCGCACTCAAATCTTTGAAAATCTTAAAATCTTTGTGTCACTAACACTCTGAGTCCTTGCGATATAACTTTGTTGCAGTTCTTACAGTTTTCTTCCAGTAGCCCTCATCATCGGATGAATGTTCTGTTTGCTCATCTGTCTCATCCAGCAGATCCACCACCTCTATTACGTCATCACCTGCTTCTCCTTCCTGTTTCTGCAGGGTTTCTTGCAAAGATTCAGACATATTCTCCATCTTCCCCAAAACTGTCTCTTCAGTCTCTCCTGCAATTTAAATCACAGAAAAGAACGCTGAAGTTTACAGGTAAGTCAGGACAATTCACCGTCATTTAATATGTCAGTAAAAGTTGAAATATTGGCGTGTGTTTGAACCACTTGGAGCCATAAGTCAAATCCTGGGAAATTCTAACTTATTCAACTTAACCAACATTTACATTCATACTTTGGAGAATCTTTCAAGGCAAGTCACCTAAAGTGGGAAGTTAAGTAAACTAAAGATGATGATGTTGCTATTGTTTGATTTCACCTGTCCTCTCAGCTATTTTCTTGATGAGCTTAGCTCTGGTCTCCTGTTGCTTCATCTTTAGGAACACAAGATTTTCCTGCAAGAGCTTTAGCTCCTCGATTACGTTGATAGCCTGTAACAAAAAAGAACACTGGTTTAACGCACAGCTCATGAACATAGATTAACAAAGACAGTGCATGCAACATAAGAAGACAAAAAAAAAAAAAAGAAAAAAAAAACTAAGTGGAATTGGGAAAGGAAAATAAGACAGAAAAAAGCAGAGATGAACGTTTTTGAGCAAGAGGGGATATAATGGATAGAAGCATAAAGGGAAGAGGATGAAATGAGTTTTTTCTTTATTTGTACCTTTGTCAGAGTGCTGACTTTGGTGGCTCGTTCCTTGCTCAGTCTGACCTCTTTCCTCAGAGTGTTGAACAGACGGGAGAGCTCTGAGCGACGTCTCCTCTCTAACGCACTATGGACCAGCCTCTGCTCAGATAGAAGCATACACTGGTTGGCTGACATGTAGACAGGAAAATAAATGTATGTCTGTCTCAAGTTTAACACCCTAACATTTTTGAGACAAGATAGAGGCCTGACTAAACCTTACTAATATAGTTCAAAGGGACAAGACGAGATAGAGGCCTAACCAAACCTTACTCATCTAGTCAAAAGGGACAATAATTGTAGGCCAATAGCAAGTAATTGATCTTTCAATGATGGAAAGCATTCAAACTTCACTAAACATCAGGCATTTTTTCACAAGTCTTACGCAAGGTTTACTATTAACACTAATCCACTTCACATCACTGATCAGTTTTCAAGTAAATCAATTTTTAATTTTGCTGACTGATTGAGACCATCAGATGTGGGAACAGTTTGAATGTAATAATGCCAAGCACAGTTGCTGTGGCTACCAAGAGATACAATGGGGCACAAACAACACAAAAATCAAGCTTGAGTTGAAAAAGAAAACAACGTTTTCACATTTCAAGTTTAAACATATCAGATTGCATCAAAAATACATGAGCTTGAAGATAATTTGTAATAAATCCTCTTACACTCCTGTTTTCTCTGTCGTTTTCCGACTCCTCCAACACATCTGATGAATTTTCTGTCTCACTGCTCAATAGCTCCACTTTCAACTCAGTCTTCTGTATTCGGTCCGATTGCAGATTCGTGCTGTTAGCTGCAGCCCCGTTGAAAGCCTCATTGGTGAGAAGCCCCATCTCGTCGTCTATGCAAATGATGTCCAGGTCCACCAGGTCAGTGGCTAGCTCAGAAGATGGAGAGTCCATTTGGTCGATGGAAGTTTGGGGAGGAGACAGGTCAGTCATCTGAGCTCCGTGCTTCGCCTCCGACTTTGACACAGCTGCAAGAGGCTGATCTAGTACCACGCTAGTGGGTCTTATTGCATTTTTACCTGTGATTTCTGGATCTGTAAGCAAGACCTCTTGTACAGTTTCTTGTTTGATTTGCCTGAACAAGTCTTTCTCAACATCCATGGGGCAGGTGGAGGTACTCACTGTTTTCACACTGTTCTCTGTGTCCTTGTGTACCAGTGTTCCCGCTTCAGTCAGTGACTTGCTCTGACTGGATGGAGTCCTGGGATATGTGATAACTGAAGATTCTTTCGTCTGGCAATTTGGAGCTAAATCAGTAAGTTCTGACACTGAGGACAGGGTGTTGGCTGTTGCCATCGGACTCAGTACTTTGGTCAACAAGGCTGGTTGGTTATTAATGGTAATTACTGGACTCTGTAGTGATCTTGTGGAAACATGTGGGGTTGTAGAAATAGCAGAAGTTGTTTCTGCAATCTTGGAATTCGCTAAGTTTCTAATGGGAACATTTCCAAGCTGCAAAGGAGTCACATTGTGCAAAGTGCTGGTGGTCTTGGTAATGACTGAAGCAGCTGCTGTTAGCATGCCTTCTTGATTGCTCTTGTTTACCAGCAGATCTTTTACCGATGTGATGGAGAGAACCGTGGTGGTGGGGGAGGAGGTGGCGGTTGTGTTGGTCATTGGGTTTGCCTGGTCACTGGCTTGGCTGCCTGTATCCTGCACAGAGGCAACATGTGGGTCAGGGGCGGGAATCGTGGCAACTGCTGAGGTTGATGGCTTAGCTGGGGCTGGTTCATCGCTTTTAGAATTCACCGGACTTTGCGATTTCATGGGCAGCTGTGGTGTGGAAGCTGGGCCTATAGGAATGGAGGAAGTAAAATAAACCGTTATCCAGACTGACTGTAGCATAAAACTAATTTCTCTCTGACAATACTCCAGTGTTTAATTTTCCAGAAAAACGCCGCACTGTGACAATACATCTTTAATATAAATTCAGTGTGTGGGGTAAAATTTCATAAGACAGGGTGACTACAAAAGCCTTGCTTTGTAAAGTAGAGACCGTAGGGCTCTGTAACGTGAAAAGAGACAAAGATATTGTGTAGTCCTCTGATTTCTGCTTACCTCGCTGGATAACCACACCTGTGGTGACAGGCCTTATCTGGTTGAGAGGAACCAACTGGACAATTTTACCATCTGGTTTGCGGAAAAAACGGATGCCAGACATGGATGGCACAGGCTGCAAAACCATCCTCTGGTTGGTTGCACATGGAATCAGAGCTTGAGGTGGTTGTCGCGGCATCTGAGCTGATCCAGCAGGAGTTGGGACAGGGACCATCATAATCTGAGAACTTCTAGAGGCAGCACAACCTGCACAGATAATAATGCATGTGAAAGACAGTGATTATCAGTGAGCAGGTGGAGGTTTAGGAGCATGAAAAAGAAAATGAAGGAAAAGAATGTCTTCCTCACCTACTGCTGGGTTTGGAATCTTTAACACCTTGAGTGGTTCACTGCTAGACACTTGTGCACTTATTGTTTGGATGCCTGCTGTCAAAGCAGTCAATGAGACAGCTTGAGAGGTCAAATGCAGATCAGAAGACGAGGATGCCATTGTATGTGTTTTTTTCTTAGTCCCAACCCGGCCGGTCAGATAGGCAGCCAAGCGGTTTGCTGGATGGAGGGCTCCCATTCTTCCCAACTGGACTTTAGCCAAAGGATAGGGCTTTCCATTCACCTGAGGAAATACAAAAGCGGGAATTTAATCACAAAACACCAAAGCATGACAAGCTAAATGGTAAATGACATTGTGCTTTCATTTGGAAAAAAGAGCAATGACTTACCTCCACCACGTTATCTGTGCCTCCTGACTGTTTCCTGTTGGCTACAAGGAAGCCAGCGGGTGAAATTCCTGTTAGGAAAGGCAGGGCCATGCCCATCATTTGCCTTTTTTCTGTTTTCTTCCTCTCTGCTGTCCTCTCATCATCTTCTCGGCCACTGGATGAGCCAGCGTCCTCTCTATCTTTCAAGGGCTCGTCATCGCCAGCGTCATCATCATCTTCAACCTCCTGCTGCCAATCTTCCAGAGGCTCCATCATCTCCTGCTGACAATTTTCCAGATAATCCACCTCTTTTTCTCCCTGCTGACAGTCCTCCAGAGCATCTGTCACCTGCTGCAGCTGCGAGTCCTCCAGAGGCTGTGTGTCATCCACAGCCTTCTGCTGCCATGCTTCCAGCTGCAGCATCCCCTGTTAAGCAGCATTAAATGGCATCAAAGAAGGAATTTGGCCCCATCTAAATCTAAAAAGTACTTGTTTTCTTCTAAAATCCATAAAAGCAGCGGTCAACTAATCATTTAGGGAGGTTCACTTTGTAGTAATCTCCTCCTTTTGCAGGGTTCTGATGCCTTAACTCTACTGTACTCCTACAAAAGGCAACATCCAGGGATGCAAGCGATAACACAATCTTTTGATTGGAGTAATTGACATCCCACTGCTGACACATGTTACAACATCAAATCTCTAAGTGCTTACTTGTTTCTGTTTGCTCGTCCCCTTTTGCTTTGATTGTTGTTTCAATTTTCTCTCAGTGTGTTGCGGTGTTGAGGGTCTCCTTTGCAAATTGGGTTGAGAGATGTGGACCTTGTAATGAATGCAGCTGCTGGTCCCATCCTCCTCTACCAACTTGCTGAGCGGATTGATGAGGTAGGATTTTACCCAAAAGGGCTCTCTGACATGAAGTCTGTCCTGAGCCATCGTCTCACAAACCACTTTCAGGATATGGTTCCTATCAGCTTCATTCTTCCACTGACATTCTGCGATGATAACCAGCCGCTTTGATGGCACTTCAGTTTGTTCATGTGGTTTTTCCTGCTGGTCAGACGGCCCAGGTTGCTGTGGTCCTGCTACGACACCATCAAACCAAAATCATATTGGTTAACCAAGAAGGAAATTATTCAGGGGCTAATGTTAAAAATGACTGCAGGGTAAAAAATGTTTCATCATCATATTTCATGGAAAATGCCTTTGTTCTGCTACTCTATAATCTGTGACTTTTTTTTTCTAAAATATGCAAAATATCCAGCAGGCAATACTGGCACACTTGAAAAGAAGATGGAGAGGCCATATTATGAATGTTCATACCTGTCACTGGACTTATGAGAAATGAGGTGTGTCTCTTCTTAGAATGTTTATCAAATGCTCGTTTAGACACTTTTTGTTCCACCTGCAACAAATACCAGCAAAAGATATGAGACAGAAGAAAAAAATCACTCATGTATGCAGCTCCAATCAGCTACAATAATAGCAGATAATTAAAACCACACATTTTTTGGAATGTGAATCATTTCAACTGCAGCCATAAATTTCAGGTGTAATCCCAACAATGCTAATTTCATGTTGGAAAAGGTTCAGGAATCAGAAGTCTTACCTTTACATTCTCTTTTGATTTCCTCAAATTCTGGCGTGTATAACTTCTGACTCTAGCACAGCTCCCATCGTCACCACTGATCTCCTGTTAATAAACAAGTTTGTTTCAAAACCATCTAGATTCAAGAGGCTCTTGTCTCTTGTCCTGTCTGTTCTGTCTACGTGGTGATTGACACACAATTCTCAGAAAAACTGATGTGACAGGAAAGCAAGCCAAAAACATTTATACATGCAGTCTGTCATTGTGTGGTACGATTAGTATATAGACATAAAAACAGACTATGAATGAATTCACACACCCAAATATCCATATCTACAAGTCATCAACATCATCACATATGTGCATCGTCAGCTAATCAGGGGGGATTTTATATGATATGTTTTTATTTACCTCAGTATGAGGTGTGAGCGAGGCAGGCTCAGGAATGTAGATTACATCTGGATCTGGGCAGCATTTCTTCCAAAGGATCCGGATCCGCTCAGCTGGCTGAGTAACACTTTCTGCTTCCTTGAGAACTGAATTGAACAGAACGAGGTATGAGCGATAACCATTTGAAGAGAAATTGTTATGTTTTAGTGGTACTGGGTCTTACTGTAGGCCATCTTCATCCTTTTCCTCCTCTTCCTGGATGGTTTCACATTTGTGCTGTTTTGGTAGGACGGGCTGGAGTCTGAGCCTTCCAGGTTACGGAGAAGGACTACCTTCTGCTTGAGGCAGCTACAACCGAACATGCATTGTGGCTGGCCGCAATGTGTGATTCTGGGGCTGTACGTCAAACTGGAACACACGCAGCCCAGCCGACAGAATTCGTTTAAGCAAGGAGGAGCTTGGCGCTGCATCAACTGGATGGGAGCCGTAGGGTTCTCGCTCACAAAGCCCTGAGAGCGTTTCCAGAAAGTACAAAAGTCAAACAAATGACACATATCTTTTGGCACAATCTGTTGAAGGCAATAATAAAACATTTTGCAAACCCAGCCATGTCTGACTTGGATGCATGAATACATTTGTTTCATTTGCTCCAGAGCTGAATAACTGATGCCAACGTAAACTGGTTTTCGCCTGGTAATGAAGAAATTGACCTTTCCCAAAAAATAGAGTATCATTTTGGTTCAATATGGGGAAGACTTAAGACTTGACAACTGCCAAGAGGACCATCATCAATCTTGAAAGTTTAACTTAATGAATAGAATTATGGAAATAAGTGAACTTTTCTGACAGTTTCCCCAAAAATGGAAATTTCAACCAAACACAATAAGCCGCCGTTTCAAAGACCAAAAAGTCTTAAGAGGGAAGTTTAAGAAATGTACGTGATTGTATCAGGTAATCGTAATGTGAAAAGGCAAACTGCAGAGATCCAAGAATCAGCTGTTGTGTAACCATTACCATTAAGGTGAAGAGCGACGTGAGTGCAATGGTGGCCCTCTCCTCAGTGATTTTGGTCTTTGGCTGGCCTCCCCATGCCACACTGTTTTCCAAGTCTTTTTGCTTGATGAGCGCTCTTGTAAGTAGAGGTCGGCCCAACTTTTTGATGGTGTCACTGCCGTGTATGCTGTCGTCACCAAGCTCAGAGTCCGACTCCAGTGGTGCCATGTCATCTGACACCTCTGGCTGATGAGCCTTCGAGGCATTGGCTGAGAGAGGCCAGAGTTTAGCATTTATCTTATATTTCCTCTTGAACCCAGACTTGCTGGGGGTATGACTGACGGGTTCTGTATGATCATTGTCATTGCTTTGTTCACTGAGCTGGCTACTGTTCTTTGACTTTGACTGAGTGCTCTTGGGTGCTTCACTGAGGGATGCTGTTTTTTCTTCAGCGAGTGGCATTGCTGGAACTTTTGGCTCAGTGTGTAATTCAACATCTGCAGCTTCTGGTCCAGGTTTCTTCTGCTTGGGACCTGCAATCTTTTGCTTCCTCTCACCCTTTCGCAAAATCCTCAAATCACTGGAAGTTAGCCTTGGTCTCTTTGAAGGTGGTACGAAGCTGGAGATGAGGTCTGAGGTTGGCGGGCTCAGTGTTGCCTTCTTCAGGACACTGTCCAGCGTTCGAACATAGCTGGTGCTCGAGGTGGGAAGCTTATATGTAATGGCCTCTGCCACTGGTTGAGAGAAGCTGGCAGCACGCTCATCAATCAACTTTCCTTCATTTTCGAGATATTCATCCAACATGTCACTGCAGAAAGCTGATAAATTCTTCTTGGGAGCATCTGTGACAGTTGCAACTGAAAATGAAAATACAAAATATTTACTTAATATTTCTGCATTTTTCAGAGGAGCAAGTTCTATGTCAACATATGTCTGTGTGAGCTGGGGAAACACTGTACAACTTCAACAGACTTCACAGATGTTAGAGAGACCTGCATTACACACTTAGAGGCTACTTATGGCAATTTTTTGTGATGACTGAGGTATCTGGGATCACACACTGTGCAATTTACCAAACCAATTCATGCAAACTGATGGGAGTGGGGAGTGAGGATGGCCTCCAGCAAGCCTATTTGACTTGTGGCCCTCTTGAATTTGACAATGGCTTGAAGGAGAGGTGAGGAACCCCCAACCTCAAACTATCAGTGGGCACATGCACGTCCCCGATTCCTGCTGCTGACAACTTACAGACACCAGCATGCACATGCGCGCACCCACACCCCTTACCCACCAACAAATAGGAGCAGACACTTTAGCACTTGTGTTCACCTCATCCCCTCCCCTATGTGTGGCTGGCAAACCCACAGCTACTTTCATATTTGGCCCATATTTCAAGTTGAATAGCTGTGGCCTACAGTAAGTATCATACCACCCTGCATGCACCGAAGTCTTCATGAATGGTGTTACTGTTGGTTGTTTTGGATATCTAAAGTCTTCCATAGCTCTACTCCTTCCGTCTTCACCCTTCCACCTGCCTCACTCTCCATCATACATACTGTATGTACCCTCTCTTCTTCTGGTAGCCTGTCCATCATTATGGCAAAGACAACGGGACTCAGGAATTATCCATGATGTACCCTTAGCCATTCCTTAAAACCCATTTGCCGGTCCAACAACACATAATCACCACTGTCTTGTTGTCCTCAGACTTGTCCTGTGCTACTCCATATACTTCTCTGTCAGTATATTAAGGTAGTGCAGAGTCCTTTGTAAATTTCTTCTCGTGTGTACATACTTGCATATTCAGCTCTGCAAAGTCACACAGTAACTTCATCTCTATTTTTCTGTATTCTCAATGCCAAAATGGCATTTCTGTGCACATACTTGCACATTGAATTGACTATTCCTTCTATTTGCACTCTCCACATCAATGAATTGATTGCCCACTGATTGGCTGTCCCAGCTTCAATCTCATCTGGCCATCACTCCTTGGGCCTTGTTCAATTTGTTCTGAATTGTATTGCCCCAGCAGGATGAATAAAATTTCTCTGACTCTTACACTTGCCAGTTCTTCAGCATTTTACTGTGCAAACTTCTGTGATGACTGATTACATTATTGTATTTACACAGTTTTCAGTAATGAGTTTTTATAAGCAAATTACAGACTACTGGAATTGGGATCTGCAAATGCACACATGTGACCATATATGAGGACAATAATTAATACCTTCAGCTTTGGGTTGAGTCGGCAAAGTCTCTGAGGGCACAAATTTCTCTCTCCATCCTTTAATTTGAGTGACATCTGTGGTTTTCCCTGTTCGGGACATGAAAGGAGCTGACACACCTGAAATACACAAAATACCAAAATAAGGGAAAATTTGGATTGTGGCTCACCATATAAAGGAGACCAAACTCTTGATGATTAAAAAAAAAATTATGCAACCACATAGTACAGAGTCAAACATATAGTATGTTATGGCTTAAACCCTGTTAAAACCATTCATGGACAATCATGGTATTGATTCAGAATTTCAACTTTGCTGCAGATATTTGCAGAGCCAGTTATTGCTGAAACAGCAAGTACACAGTAAAATATGTGATAACAAAATTGTATGCTGACTTTGTGGTGGTTCCAGTGTTTGAGCAAGAGGTTCCAGAGACATGCCCGGAGGGGGAATGGGCAGTTGAACCCCGAGGTACTGCAGATCAATTGCCAGGGTTGGATCCAGCAGACTCATCTTAAGTCCAACTGGAAATGACAATGAGAAGAAAACACTTCAAACTGAGATCAAACATCAAACAGACGTTCCACAATGTACTGAAGGAGGGAGAAAACACAAAGGAATATTGGTTGAGTGTAGAGTTTTTGGAGTACGAGCACTCTCTTGTTTTTCATTTTTTCCATTTTGTATACAACATGATGTTCCATGACATTGATGTTTTTGATACTGAGAGTGATGTTCTCTGCACACTGTGGACTAATATGTCATCACTTGTTACAGCAGCAACATATTCAGTTCGGTTCAGTTCATTCAACATAGTGCTGTGGTCTTCAGTCAAAATATTTTGGGACTGAATATTGAATACAATTGCTTGTATTCATATGCTGTTTAGCAGGTAAGTGTACCTGTACACTGGGATCGACGGACACTCTGAATAACTCCTGTTTGTAGTTTCACTGTTCTACTACAAGATGTTGTGTGTACATTGGTCAGAGTTGTGCTTAAATGTACACACGTTTCTACGCACAGGTACCAGTTGGCAAATCACGTACCTTGGATAGGAAAGTGCGTACGCACAGTTGATAAATGAGGCCCCTGTTTCTCTATAAATGTTATAATTGTTTTTCCAGGTGCATCTGAATGAGACATCATCCAAAAGTACACAAAATGGCTATGACGGAATGTTCCGTTGTGCCAAAATAAACTAGAGAGCAAAGGTTAAATTGTGGTGAGCCAAACAATGCCACATCAACTCTTAACACCTCAAACATGGGCAATATTGACATAGCAATATTCAATATAAGAAAGTTGGATTGCGCATACATACCTTCCTGCAGCACTGGATGGATGACCTGCCTGTGTTTCATCAACTTCAAGTCCCTTAGGAGAATCCTCTGGAAATCACTGATTTGTTCTTCCTGACTCCCTGTATCTTGTAAGAGATAGAAATTTCTGAGGATAGAGCTCAATTCTGCAAATCACCACACACAGTAAAATCTGCATTTTCCTCTGGACACGCGTAAGCCAGAAAAGTCAACAAGACAAAAATCACTCAGCCTTTTGACTATCTGGAGTTGTTTTATGTTGACAGGGCCAGGTTAGCAGTGTTGTAGTCCTTGTAGTTAAATAAAAACAAGGCAATCAGCCTAATGATGATGATGTTTTAAGTGTTTGTCTTTTAACTGCCAGCTGGGAACAAGATACTTGGCAACTTGCAAGGCAATTATCTGACTCACCTTCTGCTACTTTAACATTCTCCATGTTGTCAGGGGTTTGTTGTTGTTGTTGTTGACCATCCTCTAACCTCGGAGGGGGCTCGTCAGGGTTTGGAGATTCAGAGGTCTCACCAATGTGAAGTCTAAGTGCCTCCTGAAATTATTTGTTGGCTCAAGATTAGTTTTTATTTTGCCCAGACAAAAACTGACCTTGTGAAAGCAGCTACTACATTTTGCAAAATTCTTTTGTCTTGCAGCTCCAGTTTGCTGATGACAGAGGCATTTATCTAGTGGGCCAGGACACAGCAATTCCATGCCAGTGTTGCTATGTTCAATAAAATCTTAAAAAGCATCATTAGGTTGAAAAGAGTCAGAGGAAAGAGGCACCTTATGAAAAGCCAATCTTTTTGGAAGTCTCAGCTCAGAGGTCAAAAATGCATTTTTGTCTCTTTTTTTCTACTATACTATTTATACATGTACCATTACCTTTGACGTAAATGACACAAACAGCTGCTCTTCAACCTCCTCCAGACTGGGTTTCTTGCTGGTGTATGTAGAATTATCTGTCGTCTCCGTGCTGTCGGCTTTAATGAGCCTGTCTTGTTTTTTCTTTCTGGATTTCTGGATTTTACTGACGGGGGGTGGCTGCTCTTGAGGAGGGGGACTGTGTGCAACCTCTGCTACCACAGAGGAAAGAGAACACGGCGGAGGGGCAGCTGTCTCTGTATTTGAAAACTCCATTCCAAGGTCATCATCAGTAGAGATAAAGTGCACAAGGTCTGCAATTGAAGGAGTGGGTGATAGCCCATCTGCATCTAATGACGAAAACGTGGGTGAGAGAGGCAACTGAAGTGTGAGGGGTGACAGTTCTGCTGGAAATGGTAGTGATTGTTCATTTTCTTGAAATGATGGACTTGGATGTGGTGGAGGTGAGGCTGTGGAGGTGCTTAATGGCTGTGGGTCACTAGGCAGGGATGCCTGAGAAGGTATCAATGATGGCATCATGGGTCCTAGTGGCAGTGTCTGTGGCACTTGAAGTGATGTAAATGACGAGCCTAAATATGAGTCTGATGGAGGCAACACTGTATGCCAAGTAAATACTGATGCAGTACAATTTGAGCTTTGTTGTGAATCCTGACCTACGACTTTAGCAGATGAGGAGGAAGGAGAGGAGTCAAATTCAAAAGCTAAAGATCCTGGGAGGGGAGGTAATGGATCGGAACACGCGGGAGACAGTGAATCAAAATTAAGCTGGGGACAATCAAGAAGCAATGACGTTGATTTCATGACGGACAAATCTGACTGTGCCGCAGAGGAGTTAGATGGGTTGTGTTGCGTGGGTAAGACTACATTGTCAGATTGTGACAAAATAGTAGACGTGCATAGGGTAGAACAGGGTGAGGATATGCTGGTGGGAACTAGAGAAAAAACTGGCTTGTCAGATTTACTGAGCATTGACTCTATGTGTGGTGGTAATGAGTCAATATCACAATGTTCAGAGGCTGCAGATGAAGAGAGACACTCATCAGGTTGTGGTCCATTGTCTTTTGCATCGGAAACTGCATCTTTATGAGTGTCCTGAGTCCGCACAAATGCACCGAGCGCATCTCTAGATAGATTGAGACTCGAGTTTTGTTCACATTGTCCAGCTTCATTGTTGCCGTCCTTTGCAGGATGATCAGCTTGGCTGCCGTGGTCTGAGTGGTGAGTACTTTCTTTTTCTTGGATTTCTGGAGACTTTGGTGTAGTTGTTTGGATTTTCTTGGATTTGAGGGAATGCTGCTTCAAAAAACGGGCAAGTGCTGGCAGAGGAAGAGTCGCAGTCTTTTTCTGTTGCTTCACATTTAACTCTGATTGAGATGGGCTCTTAACCGGGACAGATTGTGCAGAGGTCTTCGGGGAGTCAGATGTAGGCTTAACCGCTGCTATGGAGGATTTGTCAGTGAACGAAGGGAACTCTGTATTGTCTGTGTCTTCCAAAGTTTCTGAAATCTGGCTGTGTTCATTTTTGTGTTGTATCTCTACAGACGATATTTTACCTTGCGTGTTTTGAGACACACTGTCAGCAACACCTTGTCCTTTACTTGCAAAAGACGCAACTTTCTCATCAGTTCCGTCACTTCTGTCACCAGTACCATTATCGACCGAGACTTGTTCCAAATTACACCTCATCAACGAAACATGAGCCTCTCGAATTAGCTCGGAAAATAACTTCTGGGAGGCTTGGCAATTACTGTTGTAGGGAAAACACAAATAAAATTATGTTAGTTGGTTTATAAAAAGCAACAGGAAACAATCAAACCAATGTACTATTCACAAAACAGCAGAGTCAGATGATGACATAGTTCGATGGATTTGAGCAATGTTCCTCTCCACTCTGTTACACTGATACCTCAAACAGTTTGTTGCCACATCACATGACCTCTTGAATTTGTGACGCAGACAGATTTTAGGTGGAAATCTGTGCTGCAGGGAAAGTACTTAAATCTTTTAAGAGCACTTTTGGCAAAGTTAGAAACAACTCGGAGGACAAAGAGTGCTGTGCTTCAGCTAAAACAAATTAGCTAAAATGGTTATAGGTCAGGCTGTGTTGCGCAATAGTTTTCATTTTTCTGTTGTGAGGCCGTAGACGTAGAGCACTGATATTTTTGGGATGGGAAAAAAAGGACAATATGGGAGAGGTCCTATACCCACATACAGCAACTACTCCATTCTTACAGTGACTACAATAACCACTCCAACTTGACAGCATAAGTTCTACTTGTGCTGCTCAGCATCATTGCGTGCACCAAAATGAAAACAAATGAGACAGAACGGATGGAGACATTGCTGCAAATTATCAGTGCTGTAACGTAGCACCACGTTACGAAGACAGAAGTAAAAGCTTATCTTCTGATCTCAACCAAAACACACTACAATCATAAACAATCATGCACTGCCAAAATTGTGATTGTGAGACACAGAGGAGGCACGGCATAGAAATTGTGTGAGTTAACTTGCACCGTGCATTTGGCTTGATGTGCCTAGAGCTCGAGGTAATCATAAAAAAGAAGCATGACTCCACATCACCCCTTTCAGACTGAGGCCTGATGAACTTCTATGGAAAGAGCTCAAGACGCCAGTTAGGATGGGCGATTCCATGTCTTTACTTTGACAGAGGAAAACCAGACAACTAGCATAGACACCAGCACTTCACAGTAGCGACTGCCTAAGCAGGACACACAGCGGGACTATGCAGCAGAGGTCTGTCTTTAATTGTTTTATTTGTTTGTAACTGTTATAAGGAACATTGCATTTTAAGCTCTCCTAAATCAAGAGTGAGGAATGGTTGTTACCTGTTACCTTAACATGTAGGTTGCCTTTTAGTTTTCCCCATTGAAATCATGCTCGGATATGCACTAAAACACTTTCCAATGGGATTTATTACTACTGATTTTTCAGGGCGAATAATTCACATTGGGTTAAGCAGAGAACACTTTACCGACAGCTTGTTCATGGATATTATATCAAATGCCTTATAATGGCCTCATGATTTGAAAAGAACATGACCACAAAAAATATTCAAGTTTGGATTATGAGTGCGAAACCATCAGATTTTCATTGCAATATAGCTCTTACCCATGAGATTCGCATGTTGATTTCAGAGATGAGTGGTTTGCATCTGCTGTGGAGGCATTTTGGGAATCACCTGGAGTTGTCACTTTCTGGTCCACCAATTTTGAGCTTCGAGGTTTATGGTTTGCGAGTAAACTCTTCAGGTTTTTACTTACGGGAAGTTGTTCATTTACTGTCATGTGCCCATCTTTGCATTGGTCTTTTCCAGTAACTGATTTAAGCTTCAGTGCCAAGGAGCTGGATCTATCTTCTTTAAGTCCCTTGGAAAAGGGATTGTAGTCCACTTTCAGTTGGGCAAACTGTGAATTCTGGTATGCAGGGACTGCCATAAACTCTGTCTGGGGAAAGGTGAAGGATGCAACTGTGGGACCATTTAGCTTCAAGTCTGGGGGGGCTTTGTCTGATTGGACTACATGCAGTCTTGGCAGGTAACGATGCATGGGACACAACATGATGTTCCCCTGCTGGTCTAAGGTGTTCATTGTGACTTTCAGTTTATAGAAAGAAACTGGATTCTGCATCCAGTGTTCACCAGTGGAAGGGGATTCTGGATGAATGAATAGCTGGTCCTTCACATGAGAATCTGCCTTCCCAGCAACTTGCCATGTCTGTCCGGTCCACTTGTACCGACTGTTATCTAAAGGTTGGATGTCCATGACTAAACAGTATTTCTTTCCTGAATCCAGTCCAGAGATTCTAAACCGACAATAAGGGAACATCCTGCTGCCCTGTTTAGTCAGAATCATCTCTGTTCTGCACCTGAAAAATTCATTCCACATGTTATTGTTGTCCAGTGTAACCTTGATGCCTTTGCAGAAACCATCAGGAGATAGGTTCTCTGAAGGGGGATCTGTTCTGGTGGACTGTTTGGCAGGAAGTACACAAGGCTTCTTAGCATTAGCCTTGGTGAAATACTTCCTAGATTTCTCCATCCCAGCATCTTCAGTTATGCTACATTGTTCCATCCTTCCTTCTCCTGTCTTGCTAGGATTCAGGACATTTAAGTATGAAGGTGAATGGTCGGCTGCTGGCACAGCCAAAAGGGCAGCAGTCTCCTCTTCATGAAAAACCATCGCTTTCTGCTTCTTTTTAGAAGCCATGAACGTGTCACGGACATTTATCCACAAAGTAGGTCCCCTTCTTTTCAAACATCTACTGGGCTGTTCAGGTCAGGATCCTGAAACACAAGAGAAATTTCTTAGCCATGGAAAAATAGAGTGTTTGTCTGCGATAGCTGGGTATGATTGTGATCTACAATATTGGATAGCGGATATCTGTTAGTTGATGAAATGGGCAGAGCAACCTCAGTGCCTTTTGAAATGTAAGACACCATGAACTCATACCATTGATAGGTTAAAATATCAATGAAAAAAAAACTTCATTAGCGTGTGCCTATCATTTATGTTGCAATCCTATTCTTTGCATGACTATGGAAAGAAATGTATTGTTCAGGCCTTTGTTCTTCAAATATTTTCTCATCCTCAAGGCTGTGTACAAATCCAACTGATTCATTTATGCTCCCATCTCATCAATGTCTAGAATTGCTTTTCCATTGTTCTATTCAAAATGGCCCTGACAATACTGCTCTGCGACCATACTTTGTCATGCTTGTTGGAGGACTTTTTTATTGGTTGCAACGCCAGCATATGGTTTGGGTTGTCTGTCAGGCTCGTGTGCTATGCAGCCCGAATCCACTGATTCAACATAATCATTTTTGTTTTTGGTGTCATCTTAGGTTTGAAAATGCATTTAACTACATGTTACCTGCTGGATTATTAGGAGCAAACCAAAGGCATTAACAGTGGGGTCAACAGTTTGGGAATCATGGCAAGTTGGCAAATTTTTAGACACAGCCACACAAAAAAGTCAGTTGACCAATATCATGCCCACTATCATGGATTTACGTCAACAGTGTGACAAGTGACTGCAATCTGGGGAAGAAAAATAACTCAGAGATGCTCTCCTCTAAGAGTTCTCATTTTGAACTCAAAATTCACATTTTTGGAAGATGAGCTACACTAAATCTGAGCAAGTAATAAATGGAATAATTATTTCCTCGTTAATGCCATACAGCAAAGGGGTACCCGAAGTTCTGGGTGTGTCCATTCAAAATGTGAGGGGGTAACCTCAGTCGCTAACCCGCAAGTGCTACTGGAACAGTAAAATGAAATCATTTGCTGTTGTCGGTTGTGTGTCTGTTGTGTGAAAAATAAATAAATTGCGCTTTCACTTAAAATGACTCAAGAAAATGCATGAAGAACACCTAACAAAGTTGATGTATTGCAGTGCATTTCAAATTGTGGATTGGTACATTTTTCTGAATTTCTGAATGATAGAACATTTTAGAACGAGGATGACAACTGAGAGCATAGATGCAATATATGATACTAAATTTAGGTTTCCGTCCTTTGACTTTGAGTAAAAGCAAGATTTTATGGGGGCGGGGGGCAGTTTGAGGGGTGAATTTGTTGTGTTGCCATGCAGATGATTCATCATTCCACAAAAAAGGGCTGTGTCCCATTGCCTCCTGGAATTGGGGACGGTTGTCTAATCATGTATTGAGGTGAAAATAAATTCTGCTTTATCAAGGATCCATGGCAATTGGATCCAGCACTCATTGCTGGGGGAAGGAGATACACAAGCAGCCTTCATTTTTAGAAAAATCTGCTGGGCAAAATTCTTGAACCCACTGAGCTGAATGTTTGTCTTGGCCATGAGTAATGGCAAAGTAATTCCTGGTAATTGCTGAGAAACTTTTCCTGCAGTCTTCCTTAGCTTATTTCTGTCATTTTCTTCAATATCAGTCCATCATCACCATCATCGTTCAAGTGATTACTGAATTAAGCCAAGAGGTATGTCCCAAAATGTTTCATTCAGCATGTCCTACCCTAGGTTTTGTCTCTTGACTGTTTTAACACTCCCTTCTTAATCAATGTGTAGTAACATATATTGTTGTTGTTTTTTTAGGGTGTCTATGATCATCTGGCCAGGGTCTACAGCAGGATACCTGCCATGTTGGTCAAAGGTGTCCTTCATACCGTCAATGCAGTCAATTGATTGGGATTGTCCTGGACACGACAAGATCAACCTAGAATTTAAATTTTTCATTTGCCCTATTCTTTGTTTTTGTTTGCCAATATTGTTCATCTCATCCACAGATTTTTTCTTTGGTATATGCTCATTCATCCAGATTTCTCACCAAGCTGACTCCTTAACAAGTCTTAGATCAGTTACCACGCCAACTGGGTTACAAACTGACGAGGATTTATAATGGTTGGTAATTGACAAGACAAAACATTTCCACTGTATCACTGAGTTACCTGTTGGTTACTAATCACTTTCATCTCTTCAACCAATCAAAATCAAACCTTGCGCAACAAAGTCAAAATTACTGTAATTGCTGGTATTTTTTTAAAACTCTTTACTACGATTAGTGTTAAGAAGCCAGTCCACTGATGCCACACATCGCTCAACTACAAATTCTAAATCTCGTTTCGCGGTTCGACGATCGCGCAGCAATAAAGACGTTGACCACTAGGTGTCTCACTTTAAATCACGAGATGTTTGGATTCGGTCTCATCGTATTCAGGATTTTTTGTTTAATTTTTGCCTTTATTATATAAAACGTTATTGAATTACCTACATATATCAACGAAAACGCTGTACAACCAACATCGCACTCTGATACTGACTTTTCTCGTCTGGCCCACATTTACCTGTGCAATCCAATCACCTGACCAGTGCTTTCGTGTGCCAATCGACGCTAGAAACTGTCCCTACAAACAAAAAGATCTACAATAACTGACACCTCAAGATGCACAATATTTGTCTTTTTCAGCAATGTGACCTTAATGAGCAGTGTTCCTGGCTAACAGGCGAGGCCCGAGGCTAAAAAAATGCCTCCAAAGTAAACAAGATCTCACTTCGGGGTGTTCCAGTCTACCTAAGCCGTCTGCTCCAGTCACGGTACCTGCGCTACGTTCGTTGGCGGCGGACAGAACACGTTCCTCGGCGCTGAAACGTTCATCCGAGCCATTACCGCGTCTTTCCCGTCGAAAGATCCGCATCAACATGGAGGAAGAAACAGCACGCGGAGAACGTCTCCGCCCGTCTTCGTCGCTTTTCCCCTCACTGCGCAGACGCCGTCGCCATTTTGCCGTCACTACCAGGTTCAAAAGTGGCCCGGATCCTAACTGGCGCTTTAGGACGAGAACCCTGCGCCAGAGCCGAGCTACACCGGCGGCCATTGCTGCCCCCGGTACCGACTACGTGGCGTGCAACTCGGGGGACAGTGGAGAAGCTGTGGATATCCCGTGTGGGTGACACTGACCGAGGAATCGGGTGATGGTGATTTCAGAGCGGCGTTCTCTGTGTTCATCGGGCTTTCGGCGTCACGTAAAGCTTGGGAACAGACGGACGCCGTGATGTCCCACGGAGCAGTTTGGGGTCTTACTCACACAAGGGGGATATCTGTCTGGGAAACCTCCGTCCGACACGCGGGGCGCACACGGTTTCACCGACGACATCGCACCGCGTCACAGAAAGGCTCTGAATTCCCGCTTACATCACGTTCGATTCCGATTTGAAAGATTTATGTTGGCGCTTTGTCGTAACATCGACGCGCCCTTTTGACATTCCCACTGAAACGTATCTGGCACATTGAGGAGTTATCAGTGTTATACAGCGAGGGTTTTCATGCGGTGTAACCGGCCTAGTGGAAAAGCCACGCCTTTTTTCTTTCTCGCCATTATCAGAGAGTGTTCGAATTGGAATATCTGTTGGATATACAGAGATTAATGGGCATCTTATTCACTGAGGCATGCAGCAAATGATCGAAATTTCAAAACGGTCTCGTTATATGGTCGCTCCAGCCATCAGCGTGCCTCACCACCGTCTGTATTCGGTTGTTCGGCAATGATCGTTTCTATAAACACCAAAGGCTGCAGTTCAGACCGGTGCAGAGCGAGATTGGTCGACACGAAGGTCAATCAGCCTCTGTGTATGTAGTATAGACACACAAAAGATGGTCTAAGTTGTTCTGTGTTCCAATGAACTTCAAGATTCTCTGTGTTGTCATCATTACAATGTCAGCCATTTTTTGCAACAGCCACGTAAGTCGATCAGCGCTGTGCACCTTTGTATGTCTACATGTTACGCAATAAAACTGTGCAGACCGTCGCTATTTCAGCAAGTCATAACACACAACAGCCCCCAGGGTGTTGGTTAAATGGTTTGGCTGCAGCCATTGAAGAGCCATTTTTTGCCAAATACCAAATCAAGATCAATACACCACCTACTTGCTAGCTATTTCTCCCTTTGTGTTGCATCGTGCTGGTTCGGTGGCCACACTAACCACAAAGTCATCACCTAAAAAAAACACAATTTGAATAAGAGAAGATGTCGTGTGATTGGTCCCCGCAAGACAGGCCTTACCTGAAGCCCTCAGGTGCTTTTTAGGTAACAACAATTCTGAATGACATAAGCAGCCTTTAACCAAAACCAATGGTAGTTGCAGGGGTCCACTGCTTTCTTCCCATATCGATGACTACTCACATACAACACTGCAGTGTGAACAGTCGAGAACACCATATAGTGTCTTAACTGTGGCACACGCAAAATCGGTGAGATGCCAATACCTCATAAGGCATCAAAATTGGACAACAAGAGATGTCTTAGGCTGGTTTCGCAGGAATGTCTTCAAGGTTTGAGATGTCCTGCGACTGAAGGTACACGTCAAAAAAATCTTAGAGGTTCTTGTCCACAGCATTTCTGGTAAGTGTGTTTATAAAGGGTTCAAATGAAAAATATTGTATGAGAATATTGTGTGTATTACTTTTCCAAGCGTACACAGTTTCCCTTTTTAATATTGATCTTCAAAGTACCACATAACAATTTATTGTCTTTTTCAGATGAACACTGGCAGACCTGTATCAGATACAGCATCCCCAGTGGGAACTGCAGGTGTGTAATATGAGTGTTGCAATATCAGATCAAACACTACACAATAAATCGTTAATTAAGTTAGAGTAACTAATGTGTAATTAATTAGCTTCTTATTCCAGCAAAGTTCTTGTGCAAACTCTGTGCAGTGAAATTTCTTCCTTTAGTTTGACACACTTAAGCTATCTTAAAAATTTCAAACAGGATTTAAACCCTGTATAGTCATGCTGACTACATGGTGCCATACCAGGCAGCAAAAATTGAATTGATAAAGACAACTTCAAGAGGGCTATTTTACAGCATTTCTTTATTTGTCATAAGAAGTCCTACCTTTTCACATTCCCCCATCAACAATTTGTACTCTTGCATGAATTTAGTCAACAGTAAAAAAACAAAAAAGACCTATCCACATCTTGCCTGATAAACCACTACATGGTTAAGTTTACAAAATTAAATGTTGACAATTATTCAAAAGGTAACTGCTGGCTGTTAGATAATTTGCCATTTGTCACAGTGTTCTGACAAAGATGTTGAGCTGGAGATAGAGGCTCTTTCTGTATTGACAGGAATGCAACTTTTTTTTTTCAAATCAATAAAAATCCAAGGTGCTGAAAGCACAAATGCAGTTGAGTTTGGGTCAAGTCACTGGAATCAGCCAATGGTGATGGCAAAGGATGGAATAAATCATAATCTCCGGCCTCCTTAGAGATGATTTTTCATCTGTGCAGAGTATTACAGGTTGCTGATTCATGAACAAATTTGATGTCGGGTAGTCATTTGGAATTACCTAATTTATTCTGTGTGAAATTATCATTTCAAGGACATCAGGACACCATTTGCTTCTTCTCAGCTCTGCCATTCATCACCTGATCTTTGGAGGATTTGTGTACCATTAATTACAAATATATTAAAGCAATCTGTTGTTTGATCTCTAGTGCACAGTGGTGCTCAGAAAAGACACCAGTGCTCCCAGACTCGGTTACACTCCCAGTTCTTTTTGAAGGAAGGACTGAATAAGCACTGAAGTGGCTCAGTATTCGAATACTGGCAAAGAGCTGTGTGATTGAAACATTTTCTTGTTTAGAGATTTTGCTTTTGAAAGCTGCAACAATCTCAGCATGACATATCAGTAGTCGCTTAACATTACAGCAGTTTGTTGACCTCACCTACTGCCACCTTGAGATGTTCCAACATTTTTCTTCACTTGTACACTGAGAATGTATTGCCCGTTCAATGTCTATCTAGCTTTTTCCACAAGGGTCCAGCAGGTTGGCTGCTTAAATTGCAATATGATCTCAGTATACAACCCATTGAGGTATTTAAAACCACTCCTGTGCCGAGTTCAGTAATCAACCAACAGTCAATTTTGATGGAAGAATGTTTTCTTTGAGGTGGCGGCTCAGTCTGATGAATGATCAACAACTGTGGCAGGCTGGACCACCCTTCTCTCCACAATGTGAAATTGAGCTGAAAATTTTCACCTGCTTCAAGTGAGCATTCATCCATTCCATTGAATAAAAGCATGTTATATATGTCATGGTCAAATGTGTAATGGCATCAAGAGAGCTCTGCTTACGCACAAAAAGGCTGAAATGTTCTTGGAATTAAAACACCACAAGACCACCATCCTACGAATAGAGGACCCGACTGTTCTGCATGGAGCCTCTGCTATATCACAAGTTGGATATATGCTCCAAACAAAGGGTTATCAATCAGTCATTTAATACTAACAATTGCGTTACAAATACTTGCCAACATTATCAGGATTACAAAGCACTGTGTGGGTGAACACATAACCCTCAACACACTGCAAGTCTCAGACAGACCCTTGCCCTTCCTCATCAGTTTCCCATGACAGCCCAAACCATTTATGATCCACACAATTCCAATAACTTAGCACAGCCACTTCAGCTGGCCATAACAAAATAAAAATAATATTAGGTACTGTCAGAAAGTAATCATAATTTTCAATGTGTGTGTCCAAGGATTAGGCACGGGCAAAAGTCCCCATAAGACCCAAAGCATAATTTGTTCTGTAACTTGTGTTAACAAAGCCGCCTTGACACAAACACTGCTGTCATTCAGCTATCATACAGAGACCCATACAGAATGCCCAATGTTGGGCTTCAGAAAATGCCCGTCTGTGTTGCAGTGCAGGACTCTGAAAAAGACCTAATGACATGAAAGCTTTTTGCCTTGAAAATACATACTGCAACGCTGGTATCTATCTCACCGACAGCTGGTACTTAGGCCATAACTTCATATTTGTGCAATTTGGGAGTCAGCTCCACCCTTTGTATTGTTTCTTCAAAGCATAGCATTTGTTCAAGTGCGGCTCAATGCAACAGAACATGTACTTCAAATCTTCCATGGTTTGTTAAATGAAAAAAAAAATCTGGTTGCAGTGTTATTTGATTTCAACTCGTGAATAAACTGCGAAAGCTACATCGTCTGGCAAGAACAGTATGTTGCACATCAGAGCCAGGGTGTTTACGAGAGCACTGTTCTTATGTAGTGCATGTATGGTTTCAAACTTAAACTTGACAAACCTGCTTGTTGAGTTTCTCCTCTATTTTTCAACTTCTATTTCTACAATTACATTGGCAGGAATTTCAAAAGGCTCTACTGAGGTGGGTAATAGGTGTAATAATGCACAATTGCACCATCTGAATAAAAACCTCAACTGATGCAGACAGATTTGTTCCAGTTGGCTTGTATGCCCCACTTCCTCCATTGACTTGAGGAAAAGTTAAATTTATTCACCATTGATCAATTGTTGCTCCAGAACCAATATTACAGAAAGGAATAGACACTGCCACAGTGCATGACTATGTTGTCAGTGTTAAGGTCCTCAAGGTCAATGTTCAAACGAGAAACACTCAAGGTGGGTCAATGTTCAAACGAGAAACACTCAAGGTGGGTCTGGATTAGAGGTGCAATAATAGTCATTTATCCAGACAATTAGACATGACACACTAACATTAGAAATGGCCTCCGAGTGGAAGGTTTGTGTTTTGTTAAGTTCTTTTTTTGTGCCTCCCAGAGTTTCTGACAGTTTTCCAGTATGCCCTTTGTGTCAAGTCAGCTAACCAGTGGGTTGTAGTTGTGTCACTCCAATCAGGGTCAGACATTTATTACTGTATCCTCTTCTTCATCCTCAACCATCCCATGTGAAGTGTTCATTGAGTCTACCCGTCTTTGTCTGCTCTCCTCTTCCTCATCGTCTCCTGAAGTGGAGCATGGCCCAATGATATAACGGTAGTCGCCTCCAATGGCCAAAGCAGCTGCAGACCCCACCATAAGCCAGTTCCTCTCTTCATCCTGCATTCTCCCTGACTGCCAAGGAACACTCCAGCTTGCAGATGCTCCCACTGACATCTCTTCAGGTCCAGGTGCCATGTCTCCATCCCTCAACATCCCTTCGTCGTCCTCCAAGTTTACGTATAATAAACGTTCTTTTGCAATGGGGAGGGGATCAGGGGAGAGGCTGCGACAAAGCGCCTCCAACTGGTCAACAAGATGTTGAAAGCTTGGGCGACATTTCGGGACAGGACTCCAACAGCCATGCATGATCTCATAACTAAAAAGCAATAAGTAGGAAATGACAGTCCATAGGTGAACAAACAATTGCTACATTGAAAGAGCAGCCAAAAGACAATATTGACACACTGTTACAGTATTACAGAAGTCAATTTCAGTCATTTTTTACATTTATCTTCAGTGTACATAAGTATTTAGTGCTGAAGTTAAGTGCTCCATCCTAAATGTACCAATCTTTAAGATGTGTTTCTTACTTTTTCTCTGCACTGATAATGAGAGAAGACACAGCTTAACATTTGCAAGTGACCACAAAACAGATGACACCAGCAAGATTTCATCAAGATAAGGTATCAACCAGTTTCATTTCATGAACCAACCATGCCTTCAGATTACTGATCTCTATACATCAATTGTAATTTTGTCACATAGAGCTGCTAGGCTGGGTGAATGTCATTTTAAATCTCCCAATTTTGTTTTGCATTTGACTATATGTTTTACAATTGTTATTGACAAGTAATAGCATGGTGTCTTACATGTCATCTCTGCAGTCTGGTGGTTTCTTCAGTCGCTCTCCTTTGATGAGGTATTCATAGATTTCCGAGTTCTCCACACCAGGATATGGGGTTTGTCCTCGAGTCATGATCTCCCACATGGTAACCCCAAATGCCCACTGATTTGTAGAAAGCACACAACATTTACTGTATGTTACGTTAACATTTGCAGGCATTCACCTGGACATAAATATTGCTATGTCATGTGCAAAACATTTGACAATAGTACATCCAAGGATCTAGCTTGGACAGAGCAGATCTGAATGCCATGTATCTATGTCCATGAGACACCAGTGGTTCATAGGAAGTCCTCGCACAAAGACAGACAAAGAGCTCAAGGTATTCAAAGCACAGATCGACCTCTCTGGATGAGTCAAGTTTATCAAACCTTGGTAGAGCTGTTCACATGGCTTTTCAGACAATTGATGTATACTGCAAGATGGGGCCTGCTCATGATAAATCTGAATTGTGTTTGTGTGTACCACATCACTCTGTGTGGTGTACAGGTTGTCAGCCAGACTCTCCAGAGCGATCCACTTGACAGGCAGTTTGGACATGGAGCCCTGCCTGTAATAATCTCCACTGTAGATCTTCTTGGACAGCCCAAAGTCTGCAACACATACTGTCATGTTCTCATTCAACCTGCAACACATGCACAGATTATTGTGATGTAGATTCATTGAATGCGGTGAAGCAATTCTGTACAGTTGTAATCTCGGGCACAAATTTAACACAGATATTGTATTCAAAGATTTTCTCTTTTATGGCAATTGAATCAAGTGATTCTGCTATACTGGTAAGTCTACATGATGTAGTAGGGGAAAATAATGCACAAAGTCTGACTGCGTAAAATCTGGGAACTCAAATAAATACAGTATTTAATCCACATGGATTTGCACATACTCCAGTACCTCCAACAAATGGATACTGTGAATCCAAATTTAACTGCACTATGAAAATATGAGCACAGACGAAACCATATAAAGAAAAAATTGTCTTAACAAGAGCACCAGTAGATTTTAAATGTTAATATGATCTCGATGTCACCGAAGTAGTACAAGGTTTCGATTTTAAGAGGTTTTGAGACCCACATGCAGTTTCGAGCTGCCAGATCCCTGTGGATTATGTTCTTGCTGCTCAGGTACTCCATCCCACACGCAATGTCAAACATGAACTGGATCAAAGTCTGCGCAGACAGATCCTGGGGAGTGAAAAATTGACAAACAGACAGCAGTGTTTGTGAAGTTCAGTGGACCACGTGTCGCACACTTAGTTTTGTGCAGAAAAATAAATGATAAATTATAGTGGACAGCAAATTATTCCAAGTTACTCAAGGTGTGTTTGACCTTATGGATTTCTTACAAAAGGTTGCTCTCCGAGTCTGGACAGTAGCAGGAAGGTGTGCAGGTCTCCATGCTTCATGAAGGGAAGGACAACCATGGGCACCGGTAGCCGCTGGCCAGGTCGCCAGTGTAGGCTCACACCTTTTTGGGTAAAAATGGAAAACAAAGTACATTAACCATCCAATCAAATCATTGAGAGTGGAGCCCAATCAGTTAGCAGACATAGTGTTTGTGAAAGTCTGTACCAATAAGTTGGATCACATTAGGATGGTTGAAGTCCTTCATGTATGCAGCTTCCTTCAGACACTGCTCAATGTCTCCTGATGATGTGACATCAGCTGAAAATGCATGCATGCGTACACACGTACATGTAAACACACACAGACAAATATTTTGTCTCTTACTACAGTATGAATATTATGTCACCATATCACAATCATTTAACACATTGACTTACATCTCAGCACTTTCACTGCTACTTTCTGAAGAGATGACTCTTCTTTCTTGAGGAAAGCTTCACGTACTGAGCCAAATTCACCTAACAAAACAAAGAGAGACAAAGATGACAACATTAAAAAACAAGCTTCAGTGAGTTTCAAAAATAGTATGTGGGATGAAGAAAGTAAAATAACAAGCGTCAAATCAAGATGGCTGTAGATCCCACAGTATGCAGAGTGCCACTTAGTGCCACCGCCACCTGTAAGTGGAGAGTGGCCTCCTTCTTTGAGCACTGCAGCACTGTTGTCCTGCAGCAGTTCGCAGGGCTGCAAAGTAAGAATTTCATTGTGCGGGGAGACTTGTTTCTATACTGTGCATATGACTAAATAATAAATAAAGCTTTTGAAATTAACTGTATTGTCCATGCATGGCTCATCTATCTCCACAAAAGCAGGTTACCAATTGTCTGGTTTCACTGCAGTCAGGCCATATGTACCTAAGTTTGTTGAAACATTCAGAAACCTCTGCACAGCTGCATTTCTGCATTTAATTTTAAATGAGTCCTTACACCATATATACTCGATATCTGGCAGAATGACAAATTAACTGCAGACACAACGATAATCCACTGCCCCACTGTGACAAAACGATTAGTTTCGACACACAATTATAATCACATACAACACACAGCGAAACTACTCATTATGTTACTCTGGTACTGGCAAAGTGAATCAAAGCTGTTTACGTTACAGCACATACAGTATCAGAGTCCTTCTACTGATAGGTAAAGGTTCCTGATTCAGGTCTCTCCTTCTTGAAAATGCTTATTAGTCTAAATGTTACCGACTGAATTGGGCTATAATAGCTGAGAATAGGAATATTTACACTGAATCCTTTTTTAAGACAGAGAGCATGAACCATATGCAACACAGTGACTGATTCAACTGTTTACCTTTTCCCAGCACGTGTCCCAGGGTGAGAAGCCTCTCTGGAATGAGGACATCCTGCAATTTGTTCTTTAGGTCATCACTGATACCAAGGCTGTCCACTGCAACATGAAATCAATGCAAATGCAACTCAATGTACATTTAACCTTCTACTGTAGATTTTTTAAAGTCAAATCATACAGTACCTATTTCAAAAATTGTGAAAATGCTGCAATTGCCTGCACAACCCTCACGAATCACAACACCGACCTTCCCCATTCAGTGCTACGGTTTGTCTCTAAGTACTTTGCAATATGCTCTCTCCAGATCCACAGCGACACATTGAAACTCTTTCCAAACTCTTTACCTGTGTTCTAAGAGAAAGAATTTTATCTGTAATACAACAGTTTCTTTAACCTCCCTCTTTCCTTTTCCCTGTACTTCCTGCTGTTAGCCCATTTGACCACCTTTTCCTCTTTTTCTCTTCATTATTTGGCTGATTTAGGTGCTCTTTCCATCTTTTCAGAAGGAGGTTAACAGAAACACCTGTTGGAGGGCCTTCAATCACTGTGTGGGTTTGATTTGAACGTGTTGTAATACCATGTGCTCAGTATTCATGTACTCAGTGGGTGTGACTGACATAGTGTACAGTATATGAGGGTGAGTGTGGTGTGGGTAATGAAACTGAAATGTGTAATGAGGAATACTTCTCTTATGCTTGGGTGACAGCATTTTGTTCCACATGACAAGAATGTGAATTAGCTTTATAGATTAGTTTTTTATGTTGAATTTAAGACTTTTCCTTCAACATAACAGGAATTTGCTCTCGGGCAGCAGACAAATGCTGTATGTGCTGACGAAGGACTCTATCAATAAGGGCACGTTTTCAGTAAACACAGATGATAACCCAATTTGGTTTGGAGAGAAGTGTCAGAGATAAGACCTATTCCAGTTGTATTTTAGAATGAACAGAATCAGCTGGCTTACAAAGATTTAAAAGTACACTCCCTACTTAAGTGTCTTAACATAGGAACCACAAACATCTTAAGATTTACTGAGGTAATCCAGTGTATTAACATGAATGTGAAATGTTAATGACATGTCATGGTCATGAATGAGAGGCTTCGGTTCGTATTTTGACTTTGAATCATTTAACACAGCAAATCAATTAATTTCATCTTGGGACTCACAAGACACTTCATGCAAGTCGGTGCAGGCTCTGTTGAATGACCTAGCGGCAGTGAAGCAAACAGAGCTCTCTGCTCCTGGCGGTTTAAAAGCTGACCTATGGACAAACAGGGGGAAAAAAAGAGTCATCTCGCATTTGCTTTAGATGGTGACAAAAGAGCAATGGCGTCCAGCATCCCATCTTCACATACCAACATGGCGAATGGAATCAAAATGCTAAACCAATGGCCATCTTTGCAGGGGCTAAAATGAATTCTGGTCATTCTCTGTAGATAACATTGTTGCTGTTCTGATTTGTGAGATCTCCTCACACCTAATCTGGAGATGGATCTTAAGTTTACAGTAATAAGAGTAGTGAATAAATGGTGAATAATACTAATTTAAAAATAAAAATAAATAATAGTAAGAGTAAATAATAGTAGTGAATAGTGATAAAAATCTTTATAATGAGTAGCTCACATGTGGGTGACCATAATACATGTCCACTTAAAAGTTTATTATGGTCAGTTCATACCCAAATTGCATTTCTTTTCCTCTGTGATGAGCCAAGACTGCAAGTAGTAGGCCGATGATAGTGGCAACTAGTAGACCAAGAAGGAGCCCCACCCACATGTGGCTCCGCCCACTCTGCACCTGCACTGAAATGTCATATAAAGGAAAAAGATAGAAGAGGTGGAGAGAGAGAGAGAAAAAAGAGAGAGAGAGAGAGAAAAAGAGAGACAGAGAGAGATTTTTGAACCACAACATACACACAAAGCAATCAACTGATTTTTCCAGCCCGCATAATTTCAAGCACATACTGTATAAGCACACGCACATACCCATTGCACTCCTCTCATTTTCAGAGAATTGAAAAGGTCCTTAAAGATGGAATGTACTAAATTTGTGTGTATGACAAATAATAATGGATACGTAGAATTTTGAGCATCGCAGTCTGGATGTCAATAATAATAACCATAATGACCACCATATAAAAGTTCATCTGTCTCTCATGGGTGAAAATGGCCAGGTCAAAGAGATCTACCTCCCCAAAAATGAAATAAATAAACATTTTAAAATGCATGCACGCACACGCACACGCACACACACACACACACACTGTTCTTTCATGGGCATTATTGTTAACAGCTCTTCTTATGCACACCATCAGAAAAAGAACGCACAACTCGTCTGTGTCACTCATGTCCGTAGATTCGTCCGACTGTCAAATCACAGTGAAAAATTGCAGAAAGCAGCTTGCAATGTCTGTCCAAAGCTGCTGGGTCCTGCTGTAACCGTGCTTTTTGACAGCTCAACAGCTTTGATTGAAGAAAATACAGTATATATATTTTTTTATCTTTGAAATTAGTTCCTTCACCTTTCTCTGTCTTAGCTCGCATTGTGGTGGGAGGTCTGTATCGTAGCATTCATGGACAGATCGAAAATGCCGCTCCACATCTTCCCTCTTTGGAATTGACACGGTAGACTGACAGATGAGGCAAACGCACCTCCAAAACGACCAAGCGATAAAAAGTCCTCATCCCCTTCTGCATGACAGTGACTCGTTTTTGGCTTCTTACTCTGCATCGCTCACCCACTCATTTTTATATACTTTCTTAAGTTGAAAAGAAAAGTTGAAAAAAAAAGTTGAAAAAACAAAGGGTAAAAATTGGAGCCTTATTTTGCCAGCTTATTACAGTGGTTTTGCAGTTTTGCTGTGAGTTGAGCATGCATAGTGACCTAAGTGCCGTTGGATTGTATCTTTTTTATTTTTTTAACACTGCCATGCGATCTATCCACACTACCTTTGTGATTGACTGGTCAATCACAATTGACATAATGGGCGCCCCTGCACCACATCATCGTGTGAACATTCACGCATCTACTTGGTACTGTAAGTACGGAGTAGATTTTCATTTCTATTGCTGTCATCTTTTTTTTTTTCGTGAATCACTGCCTTTTTACATCTGAATTGTGTTGCCTTTTTGCATGTGGACTAGGCAGTACCAACTAAGATAGGTATTATTGGTGTACTACACGCAGTTGCACTCAGGCACACACACAGGGATGCACCATGTCTCTTACCAGATGCAGGCAGCACCAGTACTGGGGAACTCCAAGGTCCACATCCCTCAAATGTACAAGCTGAAACCTGGAAAGAGGCATTAAAGAAACGCCCTCCACCAGACAGCAGCGCTGAGTTCTCCTTAAAGAGGAGCGGCTCCTGGAAAATGCAGAGACGGGTAAAAGATATTAAGAACATGCATACGTACCATACAATATTGTGTATATTCTTATTATTTCTGTGAAGAGGAACGTGTAGTAAGTTGATTATGAAAGCTTTTATGCTATGCAATATTTCTGCAACAATGCTTTGATGTCAACTGAAGATTTCAACACAATCTTTAGGGTCTGAGCAATCGAGGAGGAGTGCATTGTTGCCAATCTTTAAGACTGAGGCTGATGTGTACAGTTGTGATAGCTATAGAGAGATAAAGCTGATGAGCCACATCATGAAGATATGGCAGAAAGTTGAGGATCACAGAGGGGTTAGATCAGGGATCAGCCGTGAGCCCCTTCCTGTTCTCAGTTGTGATGGGCAGACGTTGTTAGGCAGGAGTTCCCATCCACAATTATGTTTGCAGATGATATTGTTATTTGTGGTGAGGATAGCAGACAGGTGGAAGAGAATCTGGAGAGATGGAGGTTTGCACTGGGGAGCTGATGAATGAGAGTGAGGCAGGCGGACAGGTCAACAAGTTAAATTGCAAGGAGTAGAGGTAGTGAGGATAATAGACAGTGTACATGAGAGGTGAAGAAAAGAGTGCAAAGAGTGCTTGACAGGAGGCCCCTGCAGTCGATCACCACATTTAAATGGGCTTCAAAGTGAAATGTGACATTGTTACAGTTATGAGTGGATTTTATGGATTATGTGAATTCTGACAGGGATCTTGATAAGAGCCTGTCTCCATGCATTTATAGCAAGGGACTTTTGTTTTCACTAGCTTACTCCATTTTAGATCATTATCGATTGCATGAATTGGTATAATACATATTTTAATGCCCCAAATACTTGTGCATTTACACCTTTCAAATGTCATGATGTGGATATACTGTATCCAGAATAGTAGAGTATAGTTTAGTATAGTATAGTATAATATAGTATAGTATGATACGGTATAGTACCACTACATCGAATAATGATAATAAAAAATGTAATGACTTTTGAGTGCAAGACCATGAGTGCTCATGTCTCTTACTTGTGGCTCACCCCCAAGAGTCCATTGCACCTTGTAGGCCAGCAGTTTTCCCTGCAGTTCCTCATCAGTAAGTTTTGCCCAGTTCAAAGACAGGTGCTGTTCTGTAAGGTCAAAGGTCAGATTCCTGGGCGGTGCGGAGGGCACTGCAAATAAATACAACCTATGTTGATTTTGTAATTCGTAATTTAGTTACACAATGTGAATTGTTGTAATGACAATTAAGGTTCCTAAAATTAATACAAAATGTCAGTTCTACTTAATTTGCTTAGATACATTTTGCATTCAATGCATAAGCAAATATGTGTGGAAAAACGTCTCAATTTTTCTTGATCTAAGCAAGTTGTTGCACCCGGCCTGGTGGTGGAGCTGCAGGGTTCCAACTCACTCTATCCATATAGATTTAGGCCACAAACAAAGGCTGATTGTACGGGGGGATTGGAATCTACTGGCTATGATCCAGCCGTGCTCACCCATTGACAAGAGACACACACAAACACAAATGGCAACAAACAAGACCAGACTCTGAATCTGTCTGCAGCACTTGGGACTGGGGCGGTAGAGGCAGAATAAACAAATAAAACCGCAAACCCTGAGAAAAATACATACAGTTTGGATCGAATTGTAATTTTTTTGCCATTCAAAAATTTAGGGACCCCTACATGAGGAAGACAAATAAAGGGATTATACTAATGCCAGTGAGGTGCAAATATGATACAACTACGAGAGCAATACCAACATAACACTGGTCAAATGAAGTCAAAGTCTTGCATAAAAAAAAAAAAAAAGGTTTTGGCAAATTCTGCGAAGATTGATGAAAGTTAAGCTCAGCCTGAATGTGAAACACTGAACACAAATCGTTTGGATTTTGGTGAAAAATAATACTGCTCCGAGCAACATCATTTTGCCTGCTTACACACATGTATTCCGTCTGGGCTCCTGAACCACAAAAAAGGCAATCTGAATGATAACAGACAAAGACTTACCTGACTCAGGTGTGAGAAAATGCATCCACGACGAGAAGGGTGAAGGCCCCACCTCATTTAGACAAGAAACCCTGGCGCTGTAGTTGGCATGTCTCCTCAGTCCAGATATGATATGATGATATGGAGGAACAGCGACCTGCTGCTGTGGGAGATCCACCCTCTGACGTGAGCGCCTTGACAACTATTGAAGAATGGACAGTTAACTTTGTGCTGTTAGACTAAGTATTTTTGTGTGTGTATGTGTGTGTGTATACATGCACATGTGTATGCATTACCTGGATGACACATGATAACAGTTCTGAATGGCCACTAAATCCTGGTTTCCACGTAAGTGTTACGTTGTTGTCAACCATTTTTAACACTTCAAGCTCACCTGGAGCAGATGGTAATACTAAAAGAGAAAAAGTCCAGATGAGCAGTTCTAATAGATTTGCAATAATATAACTCAATTAGAAATTTCAGGAATGCAACCGGTGTTGAAACACAAGAAAAAAACTGTTATTCTTAATTGTCTAAAAAGTTCTTTTGATATTGTTGCATCAATTGGTTTATTCAACAGTATTCATTCAAAGTGCTCTCTTGCAGCATGAATTTCATCAATAAGCGCCTGCTGATCTGATGTCTTGTATACCTGTAAATAGCAGAACAGGATTGTTCCTCACTTACTTATAGCAAAAACATCATACATACACATATGTTACACAAACTATGGCTCATCATTTATGGAATACCTGCAAAACTCACCTTTAATATGCACTGTGCCAGTGCGGGACACAGAGATTCCTCTCGTGTTCTTTGCTTCACAGTAAAACTTCATACTACTGTTCACACCTACAACACATTGAAACACTGACTCTTAAGATATATATGCAATACTGCTGCACAAAGACTATGTATATCACCATGACCAATGATCTCTAGCGATTATTTGACAGTGTGTTGCTATTTGCAATGTTTTTTCAACTACCCTTTGATAACATTTTTCTCTGTACTATGGTGCCAACATAAGTGCTATTCCCATAGAGCACATGCTACAGTTGAAACTCACAATGCAGCTGTGGGTGACTTTCAGTCATTAAGAGGAAGAGGAGAAGAGGAGATCCAATAACATCGCACACACACTCGCACACACTCAAGTATGAAACAGGGCAAAGCTGTGTTACCATGGACCTGGAGTACAGAGGGAGACGGCCCAGGTTCTCCCTGCTGAATTCCCCCTAACCACCACAGAATCACCACAGGTTCAGGTGGGCCAACAGCTACACAAGTCATATTAAAGGGAGCACCCGGGAAGGTGGCAATGTCTTGAGGTTCCTGCAGGAAATGAGGGACTCCTAAGGGACATGAAAAGAAGACAAATGAAGTGGCATCAACAACACAAACAATGTAACAAGAGGATGAATTATTTCATATCTTATTTTATAGTGTGTGAATGTCCATGTACAAAACCAATGATCTGGCTTTACCTGAAGATTTCATCTTAATCATGGAGTCTAGTATGGTGTGAAGACTTAGAAAACAGAACACATGCCCCAAAATCAACACTTCACACAAGATCAGTACATATTAATTGATTGTCCATGAACCTGTAAATTTGCAACTGTAACTGTGTTGTTAAATCCACACATAGGGCAGTCTAACAATATAATACCATGTAAATATTACATATCAAATTGCCATAGCAGCAGCTTAATTTGAGGTCAGCATGTGAGTGAGCAGTGGTTGTTGAATAATTGCAGGTTGCTCACATAATTTGAGGGATGAAACGAAAAGGCTGTCAGACACCTCTCCACAGAACTCAGGCAAGGCACAATAAAATGAAGTAAAACAGGATGAACTCAGGAACACTCTTTACCTTCCACTGTGATCCATGCCAATTCAGATGCAATTGTTATGCCATGGTACTCCACCTCACACCAGTATTGACCGGCATCCTGCTGCTGGACTGACTTCACACTGAAGGCAACATCACAAACCAATTGTGGTACATTCCATTAGAATCACAAGCACAGAAACGGCCTGGCATCACATCAAGACAGACAATTTTAAACCATGGGATTTTATTTGGCAGTAGATGGAATTTTAAAATTTCCCATTTAGTGATATTCTGTATATGATTTTGTGTCCTGTGATGAGCACTGCACCCTCAAGGATGCACAAGACCATAAACAAAGTTGGCAATGGTGACATTGTGGTCTGACCCAAAGGACGAAATTATATAATTCATTCTCAGACCCCCTTTTTCCCTCTCACTTATGTGATCTTAGTATTCAATTTTCTCTAACGTTGTTTCCTTTGACTGACAAGGACCATTTTATTTTTGTATCATTATCAGCAGTGCCTGTAGGCTCCTTGTTGCTACTCTGATGCCAGCGTATGTACAAATGTTGTATAGTATTGTGGGTAGCTTAGTATCTGGTGCATGTCTAGCCTCTGGCATATTTTGCTTTGGATGTTAGGCACAAAATATAAAAACCTGTTTGTCATTAAGCATGACACAAATCTTCATCTAGTAAACATAAATGAAGATTTGTACATTATATGAGATGTGTACATATGTGAAAAATATATGCACATTACATACTTGTTCCTGTTTAGTGGAGAAACTACATTGTTAAGATTTGGAAGGAAAGAGGGGTAAGTTTTCACTTGATCAATTGACAAAAGTAGTTTCACTCTGTTTTCTTGGGTATGATGAAATAGTACAAGCTCAGGGGTGACAACAGAAAAATTCTGTTGAAAAGGACCAGAAGACAGAAGTGGCAAGGACGAGTGTGAGCCTGTATTTACTGTAGTTGTGTTGTTTATCCACTAACAGCAACACTGGGATCTGAGGGCCAACCTACACTTTTTGTCTGCGGAGCTGCTGAGGGCAGCTACAGTCCATTTAACGCAATGTTTTGTCAACTGGTTTCGCAAAATGATGTTCACATCATACCAGCCAATGTTATGTGTCTGTTCTGCATTGGAAAGTGCCAAACATGCATGTTCACCTGTGTCAGTGGGGTAATGGAAATGTATGGACAAACAAGGGAGGTAAAAAGAAAAAAAACATACAGTAAATGTAACAAATACTGAATTCTTGGTGGAAATGTGGGGTAAAAATGTGAGGTTTGCAAAGATTGATAACACAGTATATGTGTCTCTCGTTTGGGCCTTGTTCCAGGAGGCAGTGGTAGAAAAGGATTGGAAAGAGTATAGAGGTAAAAGTGGGGACATCAAATGTGGGGACAAAGACCAGTAAAAGGGGAGAGCTATTGATATGATGGAGACAGGGAAGGTGTGAATATTGTGTGAACAGGAGATCAGAGGAAGAGGAGGCAAGGCCAAAATGATTGAAAGGAGATGAAGGGGATAATCTTTCTACAATCGTGTAGATGAGAAGTGTAATGGGGGGAGGAGTCAATTCGATGAAGGAGTTAGGATTGGCAGAAGTATGTTAACGTAGTGCGCAACATGTGATGTGTAGGGATGACAAGACAGTGGAGATGTGTGGGGCCAGTGACAGATCGCCTCAGTCCTCCATTGATGCCTAGTTGTTGTCTTTGGGCAGGTAACATTCTCAGAATTGACTGAGCATATTCATTCAGATCAGCTATTATGGAACCGAAAAGCTGTGTTTCCCCATTGTAGTTGAGTTTATGCTAAAGGCTTGATGTTTGTCTAATACACTTCTTAGAAAAGAGCCGTGGTCCACGTGACATCCCAGAAGTCATTGGGGTTTTGTTTACCACATGAATGATACTTGCCAGCCTGTGTTTATTATCAGTGATGGGACATACCTGTCCATACACAAGTTCTACGTAATCTGTTTGATACAGCCACAATATGGAGTTGAACGTACAGACTATGTCTCTGACCTACTCTCTGTCAACAGTTGTAAGGACAGACATGGTACATTGACATCAATAAATCACTGGCGGAAGAGGCTACACGCCAACACCAAAGCCTGTCTTGTCAACTGGTCCATATCTTGAAGTAAACCTGTCTTATTGAAGAGCAAAAGCCTCCATTTCACTCTCTGTGGAGTCATAGAGGTGAAATTAAAGTCACAACGTTTTGACAAAACACAGTCCGTTATGAGCCTCCTACAGAAAAGCCTGAAATCTCATAGTTTCAACGTTACTTTGTCAACTCAACTTGTTCTGTATGGAAATGAAAAAGCTTGGAGGCACTGACACTCTTCACAGAGTTGGTTGTCTGGTCAAATGAAGTAACTGGGTAAGACAGGATCAGACCCAAGAAGCCCATGGTCATTTAAGCAGATCTCAAAAAGTTCGGTGCTGGGATGGGAAAACTTTCTGAAAGGATGTTCCTCTCAGAGCAGTCTATCAATCAGAGGCTTGTGTTGGAGTGGGTAGACGGGAGCCAGGAGCCAGACTGTTTGGAGTTTGCCAAATGGCATTTTAAAGACTCTATCAGTATGAGGAAGAGGTTCTCTTGTCTGGTGAGACAAAAACTGCACTTGCTGGGCAAACCTCCAGTCTCCAAGATCTGTGTCTGCAAGACATTGCTCATCAGCTGGCCAGCATCACGCCAGCACTGTAAAATTATAGCAGCAGCATTTCATTATGGAGCATATTGTACGGGGATCCTTGCAGACTTGCAAGTTCATAATTCAGCAGGATAATGCACCAGCACCACCTCGGCTTCAGGATATGTCATTGTCATATATGATATGTCATAGGACATTTAAAAGAAGCCAGGAACAGAACCCTATGTTCAGATGACAGTAGTGTACCAGTAACTGGAACAGAATAATTGTGAGGACGACAGTCCAGCTTGGAATGGCTTGTGACCTAAAGCATAGCACATCTTCTGTAGAGGGATGGTGTGGGCATGCATGGGTGGAAATAGCTTTGTGTCACTGGCATTTTCTGATGATGTCACAGAAGACAGAAACAGCCAAATGAGCTCTGAACTGTGGGCCTTACCTTCAAGTCAGACTCTGCCCAGCTCAGCAAACCTTATTGGACAGTGCTTCACTGTACAAATTATCAATAAGCAAACAAAATGCAAAAGAAACCCAGTAGTTTCAAAAGGCAAAGAACTGGAATATTCCTCAGTGGCTGAATCAGCAATTACATCTCAACCTGATGGAGCATTTTGTTTTCACTTGCTTAGTCCTTAAGCAGAATGTCCGACAAAGGAGCAGCAACTGAGGGCAGCTGTAACAAAGTCTTGGCAAAGAAACAGAAAGGAGGAAACACAGCGTCTGGTGATGTCCATGAGTATGAGACACCAGGCAGTCATTCCCAACCAAGTTATTGGAAATCTAGCTTTTTTGGGGGACTTACTAATTGTCTTTTTATTTTTGAGCCTCTGAAAAGTCAGCTGCAAATTAAAGACCTGTAATTGTTAAACCCCCCTGCCAATTGTGATGTGAATACCCTCAAATTGTATTTGCACTTGAAATCAATATTGTGTATCTGAAATATGTTTGGATAAAATAGCAACACTTGATTCAGGGTCCAAGTATGTAAGAACCCAACTGTATGCATGTATCAGAATCAGATTCCAAATCTTTGTATGTAAGTGTGTGTGTGTGTGTGCGTGCGTGCAAGACCTGTGGAAGGTCTCCCAGTGTTTGTCTCCCAGCGTGATGAACATCTGATCCGTGCTGTAAAGTTTCTCTCCATCCTTCATCCACACAATGTCCGGGTCACTGAGACCCTGAACCGCACAGCCCAGCCGCGCAGCATTTCCCTGTGACACTGTCTGATTGGACGGGTGCTTAGTGAACCACACACCTGGAATGGGTTGAGTGATCCCTTAATGCAGAGGAGAGATATAATGCAAAAGAGAAGGCAAAAGGAGAAATAACAAACAAATGAGAAGTAGGAAAAAGAAACAACTCTCTCTGTAAGCAGTGTTTTAAGATGTAACATGAATAAACATTCTGGATTCATTCTAATTATTAATCTGTGGCAATCATCTAAATATTTGCGAATTGATTTGAAATTTGCCAAACAAAATTGATTTAAAGTCTTGTTACTTTCAAAACAGTGACCTTAATAGGTCACTGACTTATTCGTCTTTAATAGCTATGGAATCAATTATCTATCACAGAGAGAACTATAAACATTTACAACCATGCAACAGCTTGATGAAACCCAACGTCAGAGGAAACGCTTCCCTCTGAAATGAGGGTAAAATTATCAGTTGGAACAGCATTATCAACCTTTGAAAGACACTATGATCAGCTGAGAACAGATCAGTGAGCAGAATGTTATGGAACTGCCGTTTGTCTCTTGACCATTTCTTCTGAGCCCATTCAAGCATTTTGTTCTGAGAGAAAACTGAACAATAAAAATGTCAGTTCTGCTTTTACAAATCTTCTGCTGTTGCAATTACTCTGATTCATTCAAGCTTTTCTTTATTCCTTGAAAGTAAAAATTGAATCTTGACCGAATCTTGATTTTGGCTTTCACAAAAGGTCAGAAACTGTACTTGATTAGTAATTTGGGATTGTGTGATTCACAAACAAGTGGAGGGTAAATTCACTGTTGAGGTCTCACGAGAAAAACCTAAGTTCAAGAGTGATCTATCTTGTGAGCTACAAAAACAACACGCAAGTTGTACAAACTGAGGCTCCTTCCCCGGCAGTAAATTGGGCCTTTTGTGAGAAGTACATAGCATGGCATCTAGAAAACAAACGAAGACCCCCATGGCTGCTGGATAGGATTGAAAATGTGCAAACAAAATGTAAAAGCTTGGGCCTTTTGTAAATATTCAATATTC
>OMPJ01015610.1:0-22330 GCA_900312935.1 Carapus acus | reverse complement strand
GACCAAATTAATGTAGGGGTTAGAACACCCCAGATTCGGAGGAATCAGACCGCAGACAAAGTATTACCTTTTGGTGCTTGCAAGGGAAGACCGGTTGGTGAGCACGAAAGGTCTCTGTCCAACTGTCTTCAACTTGCTTGCCTCTGCTTCACTCTTTTATTGAAGAAAGTGGGAACAGTTGTCTGCAATATGTCATTATCTAATGACACTGGATGTCATAAATGCAACTGGCCTGAGTAGAAATAAAATCAAACTGTCAAGAAAGCATTCACAGGTCAAGACATGAACACTATTTTTTGAGTTCCAAAAGTAATGTAGACAAGTCGGAGACATTGTGGAATTTGAGTAGTAAATGAATACATGTGAAAAGAATCTTATTCCAACATCTCCAACAGCTATTTTGTTTGTTCTATTCCTCCTCTTCCTTTTTTTTACTTCCTTTTCTGGCTGCCTGATAGAAAACTCTGCTTCATGTTGACAGTTTTTGTGATTCTTGGCAACGTTTTGTTATTTGCTGGCTGTAGGAATCACGAACTTGGCTGGTTGCCAACAACCAGTGAGAGGGGCCTTCCTGAGGAGGATTCTGACATTGCACTTTACTGCATTGACCATAACAGAGATAAAGACTGCGCTCACACAGTTTCATGACCAGGCTTGGGGCTCCCTGCCATCTTAGGGCCCTAGGCAATTGCCTACGTTGCCTGTATTGACGCGACAAGCCTGCACGGAGGTGAAGCGAGAGAGCGAGAAAGAGAGAGCGAGACACTGATGGAGGAGACATATAACCAGTATCAGCTGCATTTACCCGTCCATCCCTACCCTACGCATGTAATGCATGTAAAAAGAGAATAACATTAGGCCTGGCACAGAACCCTTGGAAACACCAAATTTCACTGTGTAGCTGGGTGATTTTACAGTACCAAATGATACAAATGGTGCCTGTCAGAATAGTGTGTCCTGAACCAGGATAAAGCAACATCATTGACACCTTAATAATTTTCAATATCACTGGTGTTCGCTTTTACGGCCTCCCGGCCGAGGGACCAAACTTTGATGTCCCAGTGTGTTCAAACAAATTGAGCAACCAGCTGATGAAATTTATCAGTGCAGAATAGTTGATTTATTAGACAAGGAAACAATAACTCTAACAGAAATATTCCTGGGTTCAATCGCCTGTCACCACTTGTGGATCGTGCGACCCTCTCTTCGCGTAGAGAAGGTGAGGAAGAACCAGGAACTTCGCCCATGCCACTCCTTTATGCCCCTCTTCTCCCGTTTCTATCAAAGCATTCCTTATTTTGGTGTTATCTCATATTTTCTACCCTCTCTTGGCTGTTAATTATCCTCTCTCTGTGCTCCACTGGAGCGTCAGGCATCCTGAGGGCCTCCCATGTCCTCCCACACCTGCCCTCAAGGACATACACTGCGCTCTGCAGTTCTAGCTTTCTTTAACACTCGGTAATATTAAGAGGTAATTTGGGTCAAAATCTGTGCAAAAGGTGCAGGTACTCCTCAAGTAACATCTCACATCTGTTTCACCTCTATGTGTTCATCAAATACATTCATAGAAATGACATGTACACATGCAAATACACACAAGTACAATATTTTTACAAAAAACACGTCATGCAGTAAAGTGATGACTCCAGAGTATGGGGGCTACATATGTGGGTTGCACCCCATGGCTGGTTGGGGTTAGGTGGCTTGCTCAAGGGCAACTCTGCAGTGCGTAGGAATAGCCAGCCACATGTCCAGCGTCCACTCTTCTTGGTTTGTACCAGGACTTGAACCAGGCACCATGCAGTCCCTACAGACTGAGCCACTGCTGCTACAGAGGTCTAGTAGAGTATGGACTGTTAATCAGTAGCCAACAGGAAGTCGTTTGTCTCCTTTGTCATTGCAGTTTCTGAGACAGGGAATGGCCTGAATGAATGTGTTGATTGGTATGTTAGTATGTTCTCTAGGATTTTAGAGAGGAAAGGTAGATTGGAGATAGGTCTATCACAAGATTAAAGGCAGCTTATACTACCCAAGTAGAAACTGAGATGTGAACAATATCCTGCAGATGGGCACCAAGTACAGAGCAGAACTCTTTACAGGCTCAATAGATAGTGGATCCAACATGCGGGTAGAGCATTTGGAGGAAGTGACTCATTTGATTACAATACTGAGACCAAATTGACATCACTTCAGGAATAAGTCTGGGGGTCACGAGTGATGCCAACATCAGAGGCTTGGTGTTGCGTGTCTATTCTGGAAGTGCTAAAATTAATGACTTGAGGTTGGCTACTTAATCAAAACTTCGACAAATTCATTGGGCAAGAAGTTGTCAAAGTTTTTTTGTAGGACAAGCTAGTGTTGAAAAGGAATTTGGTTTTTCTATTTTCATTGATTCATTTTGAGAAATATGAGCTTTTTGCAATGAAAATGCTGACCTATGATTTCATCCTGTCAGACCATGCAAATCTTTAGCTTGTTGGAAAAAGACTCAAGATGAGTCTCAGTATCACATATCAGTATCAGGTTTTATGCGAGAAATGGTAAATATGTTGGCTTAACCCTTAGCTGGAGTGGTTCTATCCAGATGAGACATTAAAAGAGTGATCTGAAAGTATCAGAGGGACTGGAGGAATTTTTAGAAGAATATCTTTGGATACATGGAGACCATGTGCTGAGAGTAGATCAAGTGTGTCCACACCAATGAGTTGGACAATGAACACTGCGTCAGCAAGAGCATAGAAAGCCTTTTGAGCCTTTTGTGTAATTTTCAAGGTGAATATTAAATTCCCCTTACATAAAAATGATGTGAGCACAAATTGCTAGAATTTGCAACATACCTAATTAGAAGATGAATCTAGCAGACCCGGGATGGTTTCTTTGAATGTTCTGAATGTTCAGTGGCAAATCTAAGTTGGGCCCTATTTTTGGGCTGATCATTGTTTTGTGTCTTGTCATGAACCCTCTGCAAGATTGGTGACATATTGAATATATTGGACAAAGGGATTAAATCCATGTACGATTCATTCTTTCGATTTTCGTTTGAAAAACGAAAACGAGAAAAGCAAAACCGCTTCAGTTTTTCGATGTAATGTTTTGGAAACGAAAATCAAAACCCATTTCCGTTTTTGGTTTTCTCGTTTTGCAATCAAAATCGAAAACTGAAAGACAAAAAATTTAAAAAATGACAGTTTTTTAATTTTTCGGCTTGGATTGAAAACACAAAATGGACAAACGGTGATGAACAGTACTTGAGCCACTATCTATCGATCATGGCGGTGCTGGAACCACTGAAACACTACTGTTACCACGGAGCTTTTCGACAGCGGTTTGAAATATGCTGAAATATAAATAACAAAGTTAGAGCAGATGGGTATCCAACATTGCTTGGAGATGAGTGTCAGAAGATTTTGTGCTTGGCATAATCTGGGGAGGAAAAGACTCGAGTCAGACAAGACACGTGTCAGACGCAGAGATGGACAGCACTTCGATGCAATCTATACATGAGGTGAGTTTCCATTCAAGGCGTCTTTCACGGTATATTGCAAATATTGTATGTCGGCGGAAGCCTTGTGGGGGACAAGACCCTTCCACCCAAAACGTTGCTCCCCTCTGTCCTGTATTCTCCTTAATTACATATTCTTAATGAATTAGCGAAATTCAGTGCAGTCACGTAAACATTATCTTATTCCAGATTTGCAGTCGTGAACTACGGCATGTGGGACCAGGTTTGGGTGGATCATGGTAGGGACTTTTACTTTGTGTCTTTATATGCAAGAGAGGCTGTCACGATACAGACAAAACCTCAGCAGGACACCATACCTCCAAACCACATCAACAAGGGTAAGGACTGTGTGACAGAATATATAAATTATTGGTGCGTCATGGACTTTCAGAGTATGTATAAATCTTGCATCACCTAATGAATTGATGCAAACTGTAGTCATGTACTGTATAGACTGTACATCATCAATGTGCTGTCAGTATTGATTTACATTCCACAATTACTTAATATTGCATTTTAACATCTGGCTTTTACATATACTTTTTTACTATCATGTTTGTTTGGTGCTTTTGTGTTTATACTTATTTCTACATACTTTTGTATCTCATTTATCTCTTGATTTGATTTGTAAGCCTTACTGTCCATGCTATTATTAGGTAATTTTACATAAAAAGTAATGCAAAAGTGGAGTAAAACTCCTTCTATTTGCGACTCATACTTAGCAGGAGATAAGCAACTCAGTAACAACAGGACCAGGGGTTTGATATTCTAAGTCTCATTTTTGGGCCCAATTCTTAACATCTCACCATGTCAAACTAACAGTGGGTATTACTGTGTTTCCGTTAGTTGCTTAACTTGAGTTCCCTCTTTATAAAAGATAGGTAAGTTCATCATTATGTCTATGAATATCTTTAAAACAGAACCTGCAAGTTGAGCGGTTGTGGCCAGAGGTGAAGAACCGTATGAACTATCCATTGAAGCGGGCTCTGGTACACCTGCTGGACCAAGAGGTTGTGGACATGGAGGACAACCTCACAAAATTCTGCATGTCTAGTCTCACATGTCAAGTCAGCCGAATTGGACTTGACAGAGTGGTGCGTTCATGGAATGCACACAGGATCCCAGGTATGGTTAAGTGAAATTTTGGTCTATTTTTTCCACTCCCAGTCAACCCAACCAACCAGTATTGCTTTGATTCTACAGTATGTCTTAGGTCGTGGGATGCCCAATGGACTGGCAGCAGGTGGCAGCCTAGTCAAAGTCTCAGAGGAGCTGCTGCCATGCGCTTCTGTTGTGGCAAACTGTTTTGAACGAGACTTGGGATCCTCACTGACCATGGAGTCTGCTTTTAGAGCAGATCTATTTTCGGCAGAGGAGGACAGATTCTAAAAAAACCCCTGACATAGCTCTTCTTTTTAATCATGTTGTTGACAATGACACTCCGTTCCTGGATGCTTTAATCTGCCCAATAAATGTAACTGCAAGATATGTCTGAAAAAATATCGTTTAGGTCGTGTTTTATCTAAGTTGTGCTTTCTCGCAGACAGCTGTTTTTTTTAGTAATTGGATAAGGGGACCATTTGGTCTGTTTAATATGTATTGAAAGACAAGGATGTAGTTATTGATTAATGTTACAAAGCTGCCATGTCCCTTACTTGTAAATTGAATATTTTGACAACTAGTTAATTTCAAGTTTTATTCAACCACTCTAGGCATATAAAGGCACAGAAAAATATAGCAAAAATTTGTTTGTGCAAATATTTGTTTTTATTGACTTAATATTAATTCATCTTAAAACTCAGCTGGAACACAACTATAAGCATACAAAACATACAATATACAGCATAAAATAGTGCAAATACGAGATAAGTTGTTTGGCCGTTACAACACAGACGATTGAACAAACACCAAACATCAAGTGAACATCGATCATACACATTGAGCGGCTACGGGGCGCATAGACAATGAGTGGTTACGATGCAGAGCGCACAATGCGTGATAAGCTCAGCGCTCTTCTAAACAGATCTGAGAAATCTGGCCATGGTTCGTAATGAAAATATATACCAGGAAAATTCTGCTTATTTCTGAGTTGTCTTCTTTGAGTGTCACCTGCTTTAGTCCTCTAACCAAGACATGAGAACAGTTGATGATGGCGGTGATTAGGGTAGCGGGACTAAATGGTCTTTGCTGTGCTAGCAAGTCAGCGCTCACCACCAGCCTTCCGGGTCACATAAACCGGACCAATGAAAGAATAAAATCAAATTCAGTCCCATTTGTCCATTTCGTGTTTTCGATACGAGCCGACAAATGAAAAATGAAAAAACAGGCATCTATTTTTTGTTTTTCGACTTTGATTCCTAAAACGGAAATGAGTATTGTTTTTCGATTTTGGTTTCCAAAACGGAAAATCAAAAATCGGATGTGGTTATGGTTTCCTCGTTTTTGTTTTCCAAACGAAAATCGAAAGAACGAATCGCACACGGATTGTTTTGGTTCTCTCGGTTTTGTTTTCAAAACGAAAATCGAAAGAACGATTCGCACACGGATCATTGATGATGCTGAAAATGGTCCTGCCAGGTTGGAAAACCACAACACACAAATGACATAATTAACCATATGAGTGTTTCCGGATATCTCTTGATCCAGAGAGAGAGCATACAGATTACCGCAGAAGAATGCACAAGCACTAAAAAAGTGTATGCTTTATTTGATCCGTATGAAATTAAAGCAACTGGGGATCTAGGGAGTCCATCTTTACGCCACATGGGTAGGTAGAACAGCTGTCTGTGACCTAGCTGACAAGGAATCCTTTATTGTTCATTCAAAGACATCTAAGTTGAGTAAATGTCCAATAAAAACACTTCCTGAAAGACAAGTGTTTACACACAGTATGCATATGGGTACCTCTGCTACATGCACACAGGTAAGTAGTGTGCAAATTCAGCCATGTTGCATACAGTGGGGTCATTCTGAAGGTTGACATAAAAGTCCAGTCCGTACACTGTGCACATCATAAATGTAGACTGACCCTTGAAACAATATGAAAAAAATTAAGAATGGGAGGCAACAGTAGGGAATAGTAATAAAGTGGAAGGCAACTGAGATGTATGGCTTAGTTGTTCACCACCACACATAATGAGACTAAACTAGATCTGGGCAAATGCAGGCATCCCAGTGCACTTCCGTGAATGCCTAGCAGCACTTTCCACTTGAGTTTGTTGTTGGTTATAATAAATGTAAGGTGTAATGTAACATCAATGTAAAACATGCAAATGTCTTTTCAGTGTTACAGAAAATCTCCCGAATGTCTTATGTATGACAACTTCATGTTTTTTTAAGAATTTCGACAATTTTACGAAAAACATGCTAGTATTTACAAACCTGATGTGCTGCTGTGTGAAATGACTCTCTGATGACAACCTGACGACTAATTTCATAGGGAAGGTTGATGACAGTCTGTGGTATTTTCACCACTTTGTCTCTAAAAAACTATTGCACATGGTTTCAATTAGGAAAACAATTTTGCACCATTGAAATCCAATGAGGAAAACATAAAAAAGGCAGGATAATGAGAGCAACTGAGGGAAATGATGAGTCCAGAAAAAAAATCATCATCTGTCTACAGTTGTTTTGCTGTTGTGTTGTCTTTGCACAATGTGCTTCCTTAATACCGCAAAAACTGCATTCTAGATGCCCTACATAATCAAGAAAGATGTTAAGTTAATACGTTCAAGCACAAATCCCTTACACTACAGTGAGCGCACAAGATTGCACCACATCTCTGTAACTTTAAAAAAGGTTGTCACTCAGGGTGTGCGTTTTTTCCACTAAGAAAACTGTCCGTTTCATTTAGTTTCAAAGACATAATGACTACTGGGGTTAATTCACAAGATGTAAGGGGTTGCAATACCATGTCTCCAGGAAGCAACTGGCAAATTGGAATTCGGAGAATGACGGAATTTTCTCCATGTTGGCGTTTTTACAACAGATTTTTATTCCTTTGCCTTTACAAAATCGAACAAATCCACACATAACAACATAAGGTGTTAATCAAATTCTAAAAGGGGTATCCTAGGTTCTGCGTTGGAAATCTGCCTCATGAGGGGTGAGAGTAGCAATATTAAGAAAACATGTCCCTGTCTTTCTGACCTTCTGTAGCCGCTAGTGTCAGACAACACTGGCTCATAAGCTGCGACCCATGATTATGACATCTTTGGGGAACCCTTCCATTTTGGCCACTTCAAAGCAGCCTAATTTACTATAGAAGTCCATCATTCTCTTATCTGTTTGACGAACTTTGCAGAATGCACCATGAGATCCTATATGAAAGAAAAGGGGACACAGTCAGTGAAAGTCAAATAAAAAATGGATTTGCATGGTTCGCTACAACAGACAAGCACTGGTAATTTGTATTACAATTATAATGGCCCTGGTTAAAACCCAAATCATCTTCTTTCACGACGAAGATACAGTAAAAATAATAATACAGGGAGTCCCTGAGTTACGTTGTACCCGACCTACGTCGTTTTCGTAGTTACGTCACTGGCGTCAGTGTTAGAAACACCGATCAGGGTTAAATAGGTAAAATTACAGAAAACAAGTAAATAATACATAAATAATAATAAAAAGACAAGTTAGCTGCAAGTTAATATGAAATAACTAACATGCATAAAATTGACACATCTAAAATTCAGTAACAAACGTTAATATGACTGTAGATACCTATACCACAGGTGCTACTTTTCGCAATGACATGTGGATGAATGTGATGTAAATGTGAAGGATGTGATGGCAGAGCACCTCTGGGAGAACTTCAACCAGATCCTGAGGGCAGCTGGAGACATGGAGTCAGAGTGGATCGTGTTTTCCACCTCCATTGTTGAAGCAGCAGCCTGAAACTGTGGCCGAAGGGCTGCGGGTGCCTGTCGCGGCAGCAATCCCCAAACCCAGTAGTGGATACCGGAAGAAGGGGATGCCATCAAGCTGAAGAAGGAGGCATATGAGGCTCAACTGGCTTGTGGGTCTCCAAAGGCAGCTGACAGGTACCGGCAGAGCAAGCATGCGGCAGACCGGGCCGCTATGGGAGCAAAAACTCGGGTCTGGGAGGAGTTCAGGGGGCCATGGAAGGGGACTCTTGGTCGGCCTTGAACCATCAGGCGCCTAAGGGAGAGAGAGCAGTGCCCTACCAACACTATTTAAGGTGGAGGCGGGGAGCTGCTGACCTCAACTGAGGATGTAGTCAGGCAGTGGCGGGAATACTTTGAGAACCTCCTCAATCCCTCTTCCACAGAGGAGGCAGAGGCTGAGGACTCAGAGGTGGATTCGTTCATCACCCAGGCTGGATTCACTGAGGTGGTTAACAATCTCCAAGTAGCAAGGCGCCGGGGTAGACCAGATGAACCCTGAGTACCTCAAGTCTCTGGATGTTGTAGGGCTGTCTTGGCTGACATGCCTCAGCAACATCGAATGGCAGTCGGGGACAGTGCCCCTGGACTGGCAAAGCATGGTGGTGATCCCTCTATTTAAGAGAGGGCACTGGAGAATGTGTTCCAATTACAGAGGGATCGCACTCAGATTAGTAAGTCAGAGTTGTTCGCAGTGCATATTGGTCTCTGGCAGGGCTGCCCTTTGTCACCGGTCCTGTTCATTATTTTCCGTCCGGTTTGGGAACCACAGGATCTCATTGCTGCTTTTTGCAGATGATTTTGTCCTGTTGGCGCCCTCAGACCAGGACCACCGGCATGTGCCATGGGGCGGTTTGCAGCCAAGTGTGAAATGGCCAGGATGAAAATCAGCACCTCTAAATCTGAGGTCATGGTTCTTGACTGGAAAAAGGTGGTTTGCACTCTCCAGGTCGGAGATGAAATCCTGCGTCAAGTGGAGGAGTTTAAATATCTTGGGGTCTTGTTCACAAGTGAGGGTAGACTGGAGCAGAAGATTAAATGACTGATTGGTGTAGCAGCAGCAGTGATGCGGTTGATGTACTGGTCTCTTGTGGTGAAGAAGGCTCTCTATTTACCGGTCGATCTACGTTCCTACTCTCACCTATGGTCATGAACTTTGAGCCATGACCAAAAGGACAAGATCTCGAATACAAGTGACCAAAATGAACTTCCATGGCAGGGTGGCGGGAGGCACCCTGCAAGATCGGGTGAGGAGTTCTGTCACTCAGGAGGAGCTCAAAGTAGACCCGCTGCTCCTCTGCATAGAGAGGAGCCAGTTGAGGTGGCTCAGGCATCTTTTCCGGATGCCCCCTGGACGCCTTCCCAGGGAGGTGTTCCGGACATGTCTCACTGGGAGGAGACCCCAGGGAAATCCTCAGACACGCTTGAGGGACTATGTCTCCCAGCTGGCCTGGAAAAGTCCTGGGATCCTCCCAGGGGAATTGGAGGTGGTGTCCAGGGAGAGGGAAGTGTGGGCTTCCCTCCTGAGACTGCTGCCCCCACAACCCAGCCCCGGATAGGCCAAGGAAAATGGATGGATGTGGATGAATACAACATCATTCGCCAGGAGCGTTGTTAGCCGTGGAAGACAGAGTCCCCTCCAGTCACTGGAGATTAAACTAAAGTGGACATCAGAAAGTGGTGAAAGTGCAACCAATAAATGGCCATATGCTTGCTTTAAGTTGTTAGTTGGAACTACCAACTTTACCCGGTGAGTTCCAACTTCTGTCGAAATTTGATTTACATCGCGCAGTAGGAATGGAATTGCAATGCAAGTCGGGGACCCCTTGTAATAATAAAATTAACAAAACAACAATGGGGTTGATTCTAACCTTACCCTGATAATAACAACAACTGGAAAATTAGCACCCTGCAATGCTACCCTTGAGGCTGTGAAGCTCTATGCCAGTGTCACTTGTGTTTTTCACAGTTACTTATTACTTTTTCTAATATTACACACCTCAGGCTCACCCTGACACTTGGCCGTACCAAACTAAAATAAATATGACCAAACATGCTTAATCGGCCATACTTCAAAATCAAAGCAAGTTGCAGCAATCGCCATTTCACCTGTGCATTAGTCAAGTATTAAGTACAGGTGCAGAAGTATAGCACATTTGCCAGGTTTCTATGTATAATTTGTTCAGGAATTCAGTTGTCTTTTACTCAGCCACCTTTGTAGTTTTTCTTTTTAGAGATATGCGTCGACAGAAAATTTAGAATGCCAAGAAAAATAAAAGCATTGCACTTAAAAAAGTCTCCAAGTTATATAAAGCTAAAGGAGGGCAAAATAACCCTACATAATAACATAATAAATATGTACTGCCCTGAGTCCCATTCTATGTTGTTACTAGAAGAAAACTATCTGGTGCTCCTGGTCCTCACACACTTCTGTACTCAAGGTATGGTAACTCAGTATGTTGCTCATGGATATGTCAAAGTTAACCACAGGCTTGGATTTTCCACATACCATTGGCCTTGAGAGATGACAAAAGACAACCCATCATACTTTTGGCTACACTTGGGTCAGTGACCTTGGCGTGAATATCAACCTTGATGAGGGATGGGAAGTTTGACAAGAATGATTCTGGAAGACCTTCTTCCTCTTCATGGAAACTCAGCATCATCTTCTACAACAATGTTAGACAAAAAATGATGCGACCCAAATATAAAAGTACTTGTGATATGATCCATGCATGGAAAACATTATACCTCAGTTTCTGAAAGGTCCTTCTCACAGTCAGGTTTATGATACTTCTCTTGCATGAAGGGAATCCAGCTTAATTTGCATTTCTTTATGAATGGCTTAACATCTACTGTGCCAAGAGCATAACCACAAACTCCTTCATCATCTTCGAGGACAAACCCATAGTCTGAGCTCAAAGTCAACAAACCTCCCACTAACCTGTGTGTAGACAAAAGGCAGTGTTTTAAAGTCACTGATTTAGGTCCGATTTAAACTGTAGTTTGCATTAACTAAAGGCCATGTTTTTTCTCTTACCGGTCTCCAATGAGATCAGGTTCCTGTTCTGAGAGAGGGATTTCTTCCATTCCATCGCAATACATTTCCTTGCAGATTTTATAAACAGCTGCCTGCAGACAGGGCATTTTAAGGTGCCGGGCCAAAGTTAGTTAACCCACTAAGGGCTAATGAGTCATTTTTAAAACATTGTTAGCTTCATCATTTGTGAGGTTTACTATTCACGAAAGCACTACAAGACAATTGCAATTGATTAACATATCAATACCACATTCATATTCTTAAAAACATGATCATACTCAGGCACATAACTGACAAACATGCCTCTCACCTCATCTTTGGGAAAGTATGGCCTTATGGAATAAATTTTGGATGTTGGCATGGAGGGTGGAGGCTGGTAGAAAAGATCGTTTGCCCCATCTATTGGTAACAATCGCTGCAGACATAAAAAAATAATCAGTTTGATGCTATGCTAGTTTTGTCTTTTTGTGTCACATTTGATATGGGGTTGAGTCACTGTCAATGCAAAAGGAACCTGTTACTACAGTGATGCATCAAAATTTGAACAACAAGTATTTGGTCATTATTTTTCAATATAAATCTGCATACATGTTATTTGATTCATGTCCCTTGTAGACATGACAGTGGACGACAACAACATACATTGCCTTATTGTGGTTACATAAACAGCACTGGAGGTAAACTAAAGCCTTTAACATAAGTAAGGGCAGTGTTTTGGTCTGACGAAGGTTTCACTGACTGAAGGAGATGCTCCTTTCCCCTTTTAAGCATCAGTGTTTCGCTGCGCAGGAGCTACCTGTTGAGAAAAAAAGCTTGCGCACACAGACAGAGAGAACTCCAAGCTAACGGTAGAGAACCCTAATAAAAAGTCAAGCAAAGTCAACTCATAACATATAAGTTGCCAGTTTGAGCACAGCTAGTTTCCGAAATTGAAGATGCCACTTATGGTCATGGAATGTTCTCATTTGTGACCATGCAAGCGCTGGTGCTTGCTTATAAAGCCTTGCTTGGATCATTTTAACACTGTTTTCCTGCAAAGAAATGAAACATCATGGAAACAAAATCTAGCCATGCTTGCCTGCGCAGCATGCGCAAGGGAAAAGCAGCATCTCCTTATCCAGTTGCTGAAAGAAACCGAAATCAATGTCAGTAAATGCCATGCCAAACACTGGCTATTCCCTCTAGTTTAGGTAATAAGTCTTGGTCTTGGGTCACTCACTTCTCTCATACATCTCAAGATGAAAAAAAATAATACCGAGGACCAAGGGCTCAACAGATGAAGGGGATGGTAGCGCATTTTTACGGATTCAAAACTGGGACAAGCTCACCTTTGGCAGACCAAACCCCATTCATACTTGTGCACATAAGACAGAGGTCTTGCTCAAAAGACGTTTTTTTCCATTTGATTGCCGTAAGTTCAGTGCATTAGATACCTGGAACTCTCCTGCTAGACCTCCCCTAAAGGCCCATGGCTCTTGGTCTCCTCTAAGGAACTGTGCTGAGGACTGACTACGACACCCTGTTAGGAGCAGAGCCAAGCGGACAGTGTTACCACAGGATGGGGCTCTGGCACAGATGGGGGAGGGAGAGATGAGGGTCATATTTTATCTTTTAGAGTGACCCACACATCTATGAAGAGATGATTTCCATCTATCTAAAAGACATATATTTGGAAAGATTATATAACATCCAAAGGGAAAAACGATGTGACGCAGGGCTTAAGCAAATAAAGCTTACATATCTGCAAGATGAATGTGATTAAAAAAAACCTCTAAAAACACTAGCTCAATAGAGATTCTGAAGAAAACAGCAATTAAGAGGATTCCCATGTTTCTTATCATTACCATGGTTGAGTACAATGAGATGGAATTGTGATTTTGAAATAAATTTCTTGTCAGGAGAATTACACTAAGTGAAAGGCTCTGATATGACGAGGTGTTTCATTGTCATTCGGGCTACTCATTTCAACAGCAGACTAAAAAATGTACGGTAAAACTAACATTCATAACTAACATTCATTGTAAGCTTCAGATGCCATGACCCGACTCATTGGTACAACTCATGTGAGGTCACATCTTACTTATTTGTTTTGTCACACACTCATCAGTCCCACCTTAATGGCTGGTGTGCATGCGCGCGCACGCATCATTCAGGTCGTCATTAAGGTTTCTATTTTGACGGAATATCCGCGTCAAGCAACCAGCTTATCCAACATATATGCAATACATCGTAAGATAGTTTTCAAGTCAATCACATTGTACCACACCTACACGTGGCAGTAAATTGGGACAATGCAGCTTGGACAATTATCCACCAGGAGTGGCACTCATAGGGGCAATACAAAAAAACTTGAGGCTTCTATGTAGTTAAGAATAAAATTGATAAAAGAATTGGAGTTGAATGTTATGCGAACTACCCAACACAGCTGATGACTATACTTGTAATGCATTTGAACTAAACAATGTTAATATCAAAGTCAAGTTTGGGAGTCCATTTAGTAGGTGCATCAGGATGCATCTAAGCCTGCATCTATACACCTACTGACAAAAGACAAAAAGACAAGTTAGAGACAAGCTGTAAAGGAGAACTTTGGTGTTGATTCAAAGCTCCATTACAGTACATGATTTCACTATGTCCACAGAGCTGCATCCTGTCCTCAAAATCAATATTGTAAATTATGATTTGGCACCGGAAAAAATAAAAGGCATCTTGAGAAATTACAAAACAGACGCAATTGTGCTTTATAGATCGCCACCATGAATCCAATTCCAGAAGTGACATGGAATCTTCAATCTCTGTACAGAGAAAAAAGAGAGTGCCATAGATGATACTTTGTTAGGAGCCCTCTGGGTTTAAATATTATTCAGTGCAGACTTCACAGCTTATAAAGATGGATATAGTTCCTTCTGCACAGTGTAGGTTAGGGCTTTATAAACGATAGGACAAGAACCTATGAATGAAATGTATTACTGGGAGTACCGGTAACTTTCAGGCCATACTGGTGCATGAGATGCAACACAATTTTTTACCTACAAACACAGGGACACAAAACTAGACATCATCCCAATTATTCTATGGTGCAGCAGAAACACTACATATATACGGTAATGATGTTCAAAGCTTTACATAGACAAACATGCTCCCTGCATGCCTTTTTTTACTTGCACACAACACTAATCCATAGTACGCACGAAGATACTGGCAACAGATTAATAGGTGAAATACACATCCACACTTAGGCGGTTTTGCACAGTAGGATTAGATAATGAAAAAATTACTTAACATGATAGCCTGTGGTGAATGTTTCAGAGAGATGTCAGGGTAGTCAGAAATACGTAAGTGTTGATTTGATAGTAACTTGTATTGTGTTTGCATGACAATGGTGCCTTCATCATACTGTACAGATTGCTACATCCTTTGTGCACCAGAATGGCCTCTGACAACCACCCATTTTGCTTCCAGAACTCGCATGCGCACTGCAAAAAGGAGGGGTAGGGAGCTTGGATTCCCACCTACACTCATCCTCACAGACAGCAAGATGAGAGAAGCAATGGTGTCTGTTCAGGATTGCACCAGTGATATTACTGGGTGCACCGAAAGCAGCAGTCGCAGTTGCAGATATGCCATAGGGACGCAGAGCACATGTCACTGAGATGGAGCAAATAGCATGAGTGCTAAAACTGCTAATGGTGCAAGCTCTTAGTCATGTGCAAATAAAATGTGTCTGAATTATTTTTAGTGAGTCAAGTGAATCAGTGACAAACTAAGTAAATGAAAACATCAGTCATATTCTCTTCAATGTGCATACTCAATAAAAAAACAATTCTTTGTCTCTTACTCAGTGATGATCAGCAACACAACTGGTTCTATAAGCCACGCTTTATGTGGCATGTCCCATTAGATATCAGGTATAACAGATTACAGTAGAAAGATGGTCACTGAAATGCCTGATAATGATATAAACAAGACTAGCTCTAAAACAATGATTATGTGTGAAGGTCTCATTACTAAAACAATGATAATGCGTGAGGATCTTGTTTCTAAGACAATGATAATGTGTAAATATCTCACCCTCATTTTGACATCTTTCAACCAATACATACCTAGCCATTGCACAAAGGACTTGACCATGGACATGATGCTCTTGATGTCCCAGATGTAAGGATAGAGGTCGTATAAGATGGTGCGGTTGGCTGAATTTGACAGCCGTGTAAACATTTGGATGACTGAGCAGCACATTTCCTCAAACTTCTCTGCCCTCTTTTGCCATTCCGATACCTGTGGTATGAAGTTAATATGGCACAGCATTACATCGTAAACTCTAATTGCGCATACTGTACATGCAAGAGAACAGATTGACAGCACTCAGAATAGGAATCATGTTTGGTTTGCCGCCGGTGGACCTTTTGGCTGTTTATTTTATGAATATGAAGAATTCAAATAGACATCCAGAATTTTTTCGAAAGTTACCTTGAGCCTGGCGTCTTTTTTCAGAGTTCAAAATGTTTTTTGGTATGCAGAAATGAAAATTTTTTTTCTATGTACCAGTTCATTAAATCAATACAATATACTTTTCTCTTACACATAACAAAAAGGTAAAAAAATATGATATATCATGTACATATAAGATATATGCAGTATTACCTTGATTTTAGATATCAAAAGTCTTAACTGGGCTGGGCAAGCAGTTATTCTGAAGGGCCTCATATTTTTCTGCAATTTGACATGGGGTACATGTCAAATTGCCAAACTACAGTTTGGTTGGCTGGAGATTTGGGGGTGGTGCTTTTTGTTTTGCCAACGGGAAAGTATGGTATTGTAAGGCACACAAGCATATGGCCTCTGTGAACAAGTTGGGAGTTCCTTGTTGGGCCAGACTGAATGGCCAGACTGAATGGCCAGATGGGCTATGGGCTGCCATAATTTCTTTTCTGTGGGAAACGGGTAGAAATAGCCCTCTTAAAGTGTAAAACTGCTGACGCCTGACCTAGACAATTTGTCAAATTCTACCGCCACTCTTAATGATCAAAGTGTGCAAAATATAAATGTGAAACCTTCTTGAGCAATCTCACGCACTATAGCAGTTTCAGTTTTTGCCTTTATTTCTTCATGTTTTCTACTACCTTCAGTTGCGTTGACATTTCATTAAAACCTACCTTTTCTGGTTCTTTTCTTTTGCAGTTTACACTGACAACGCTGCTATTTGCTCTCAGCCAGTTGAACTCCTTTAACATCTGAATTGCTTTTGGTCCATGTTCATAGGGCAGGTAGAAGAGTTCTGCCAACAAACTGAGGTCATCAAGTGTGAGAGGCTCTGTGGTGAACAGAGGCTTTTCATTGGGCCCAGGTACAAAAAGGTCCTTTTGACACAAAAACAATAATTCAACCACACAGACAATTTTTGATGACTTAGGCGCAAATACTCTGAAAAATCAACATATGGCACCTGTTTAAGCTGTTCATCTGTCTGCATTGGAGCAATATCACTCCCAGAGTCTTCGTGTATGGTCTCCTCAAGTGACTTAGTCTCTACTAGACTCCCTTTATCTGTATCCATGAGTTTCAAGTCCTCAGTCATCTTTTCTGCTACAACAGCACCGACATTCTTGCGATGAGACTCTGCTTCAGCTCCTGATACAACTTCATCCTGTTTCTCAACCACCATTTCCATTGGCTCTTCATCCGAATCCTTCTTCTCCACCTCCATACACAAGTAAGATCATCAGTATCATGATAGGTAAGTATGACATAGGCATACACACAAGCAGGCACAGTGTGCTGAGTCAAAACTTCGAAAGAATGTAGCACTGACCACACAATACTTCTGAAGGTGTCCTGTAGCATCTAATAACAGACCCATATATAGCCAAGTTTATTTGACTGGTATTTTTAAGCATAACATGTGCATTCTGTACTACACTAGGACATTGGGAGGCCTTGTGCATACCTTGAATTCACTGAAATACCCTCAATACCTTCCTCAACAGTTGAAGTAAAAATGGTGGCCGTGTGCCAAGTGTGTCTTGAGTCCCAGCTGATCATGACTCATCATTACACTGTATTTACATGTTCACGTTTTTTCCCTGTCATCCTTACATGTGCTCGAGCGGCTTTTCCAGAGTGGGAATCCAAGTTGTCGACTAGAGACTTTTAGAAGCCATAACATTAACATATACCAAACATATGAGGACAATTACGATTTCCTGGAGATTTTGATGAATACAGATGCATGCTGAAGAGCGCTAATTGGTGGCACAAAGTTACAGTATTCATCATTTTTGTTCACATTCTTTCCAATGGATTGTGTAATTTAACAACCAGTGAGACAATAACCCAATACCACCCACATACCTATCTAACCAGATATTTAAAACTTGACGGTGCAGCCTTCCCTCCAAATTGCAAAACTTCAGTGGTCCTACAATGTGCTCATTTCAGGCCGTGTCCAACTTAATTACTTTAAGCTCCAAGCTGACACCTGATGTAGTCCATCACCTCTCTTGAATCCATCTATCACTCCATCCTACATTCCTTTAACCTGTCTTCATCGATTTTCTCCCGTTTCTTTGTGGTATGACTGACCATCATTAATCCTTTTTGGGAATCTGTTCTATAGTATTCTGCAGGTTAACAATTGTATGGTTGACCTCAAAAGATGATTAACTTCACCAACAATGTACTTCCAAAGGATAATGTGATATGACAACCACAATATTAACCCATGTAGACTACTCCATACCACAAATTTCAATTGCTCTGTAATTTCATAGTCCCAGTGACAGTGTTGTGCAGTTTTTTATGATTTCAACACCATAAGCCTGAATTGAATAATTACACTGAGCTATGCGGTGCAAAGAAAACACAAACCACCAAGAATGCCATTCTTTCCTCTGCATAAAATAATAATTTTGCATAACCCTGAAAATATAAGTTCCTAGTGGAATGCTCTTGGTGGTACATTAAGTTCTCAGTGGATGTTGCAAATGAAGTTGCTAAAATTAAACCTGCACATACAGTACAAGTGTGACAATCAAGTTTGTAATACCAACGAAACACTAACCTCCTCTATTTCTTGTTGTTTTGTGGCTAATGTATGTGAGAGTGTATCCAGACAAAAAGAGGGTATGGCTGATGACATGATGGGTTGCTGGAATACAGTGGTGACTGTGGTAGAAGAGCAGAGAGAGGGACTGGCAATTGATGACACATCTACGGAAGGGTTTTTTGTACCACTGTGAGGTACTTGTCGGCCTACAAGTAACAGAAACAAAAATCGTAAGTACACATATGACTGTCCACAGTCTTTCTCAAGAGGAACCCTATAATGAGGTCAAGATATGAGGTGGAAGGATTTCTCGATTAACAGTTGTAATAGAAAAAAGGCAAACTGACTGGCAAGTGGGAAGTGTAAGGTATAATAGCACTGCCCTTACTGTTATACTGATGAGGCACACCAAAGTCCCCTAACCATTCGGTGAGTGCCAGTTTAAGAGCAAGCTGAGGGCTATAGAGCATGTCTGTCTCAAGTTCCTCATCACTGCCCTCATTTTCCAACTTGATCTGAATTGAAACTGTACTATCTTCTCCATCTGCTGTGAAACAGACAAGACATATGACCACTGGTTAGAAAACATCGATTGTGCAGATTATCCACTTGTACCTCTCTGTGGGATCTGACACTACACAAAAATGCACTTGACATCTTGATTTAAAAAGATGCCTAATAAACAAACTACTGGTGTATACATGCAAATAAGAAAATTCTCTGTATACACAACCCATTGATTAAATTGACTATTTTAGGTGTACCTACTCATAACCACGTCTTTGCGAACCCCATTCATGTTGGACTTGTACCAAGTTGCAAGGGTGTGGATGGCCACAAAATTGGATTCAAACTCGCAGTTGGGGTTAGTCAGGACACCCTTTAACCTTGGGATTAGCTCTGTTGAGCGGCCTTTGTATGGACCCAAGAAGAGTCGTTTCTGATCATAATCATTGGCATGAAAATTGTCCCAGATTACAGGAGCTCTTCTCAGAATTTTTGAAACTTCCTCAATTGACTCCACAGGAATATCTTTGGACACCACTTTCGGACCTGAAAATGTTTACAATGATAGTACAAATGACATTAGGAAAATATGTCTTCTTAATGGCCTACTACAGTTGATAAGGATAGACAAATCATATTTCAGTTGAGTTAAGCAGTTAATCTAGACTAATCTAAACTCTAATTATAAGATGTAAAGTACAGCTTCAATGAGGCACGGAAGTGAATTTTACTCACCTGTCCACAGCACTTCAATGCCTGGTAGTAGTTTCTCTCCCACTGTGTGAAGATATGGGGACTGAGAAACGCTCGGGTAGCAGAAAGTTCCACAGTACTCTACATTTGGGGGTTGGAGACAAATAAATAATGAGCAGAGGGTAATTGAAATCAAACTATGCAATGAAATACAATTCATGAAGGCAGATGAATAATCTACCTGTGGGGCAAAACAGGAAGGTTTCAGGTTCTCCCAGGTATTGAAAGATCTCATTGGTAATGGAAACCTGAGCATGTGCAAATGAGCTGAACACCTCTTTGTCAGCAGGACACATGTTGTGGTCAATGTCATCAAATAGTAAGGCAAAAGACTGGCAACCAAAGTGAGTAACCTGATGTATAAGAATGGAGCAAAATCAACCAGAGTTGACATGCATGTTGAATAAGCATATGTATGACAACAGAGTTTGCAAATTCTGTAAGATGTGGATTGATTGGTTTTGAACGTGTTTCATTGCATTGTGTAACAATATCATTGGCATGCCTGGTCAAGTTTCCTCTTGAGTGCCAAAACTTCTTTCTGATTGGAGAATGTTATGTCCAGACCAGGGGAAATGGCGTAAATGAACTCTATCCCATGTTCCTTTGCCGATTTGATTAATGTCATGAGTTGTTCTACAGAGTAGAGGAATATTCAATCAGTGGAAAATATACTGAGTCAATGGATTTGACAAATGCCCAACCTCTGCCTTTGATGAAAACAACAAACATTGCAGGTTACCTGCTTCTTCCACAGAATACAATTCTCTCCAGAACATTCTATGTTTGTAATCATCTTTTGGAGCATAAAGGTAAGCACTTAGTCCCCATTTCTGCTGCCTGTGACATACACCAGAGTTAACACAAAACAACCCAGACAATATAGCACCAAAACAATCTGCATCAAATAATCAAAATAACATTTATAAATTATTTATATTTGTACAGTTCATATACCCTACCTCCTGAACAACTCTTTCCTCTGTTCCATTGTCCATGGACGGCCATAAAAGCCTATTTCAGAGCAAAAAAAGGTGCAATCCACAGATGGTGACATAACCCATCAAACAATTCACTTTTTGCATTCTCAAAAGTGGCACGACATCTTAAATTAGACATGTCCACGTGCCATGATTTCTTTCGACAATCGTTCATCCAATTTGAAGTTTGCTATATTCAATATTTTCATTATAAGCAGACGTTCCATTTCTATTTGTCCTGGTAAGGCATGTATACAGCATGTCTGTGGTATGTACATTGCTATGACATATACATTGGTTTTCGCTATTGGATTGAACCACTGGATTAATTCGATTCAAACTGCACTAGTACCTTCTACGACTCCGCTGATGAATTTTCTGTGGCCAGCAGTACCTACTGCAATGTTATGCTCGTCAACCGACGGAGGGGCCTCGGCGCAAACCTCTCCGGAGACGGGCCTGGGGCTCGGCCCGTCGTCCAAAGACGTTTGAAGCGTTGTATCTTTCTGAACCATTGTGAAGAAATTGAAATCGACGAAGATGAATGCAGAGAACGCCTTTCACGGGATGTTGGCATGCAAATTCACCGAAAATTTGGTCAACGTAGATCCCTACACCCTGTTAAAAGTATAGCAAAAGATATTCAAACCCTGGCAGCTCCTGGGCCGGCGATTATTTTCATTCGGATGGCACAACAAACAATAATCTAAGATGAGGACAGACACAAAACATTGGCTGCTTTCTGTCCGACCATTTTCCTGTCTTCGCGATACATTGCTTCGGGTTTGATCAGTTCCTGTTTACACCCATTGCGCATGCTCGTAGAGCTAGCGCAAACCAGTCAAAACTGGTATCGTCTAAAAAAACAGCGCTAATATATTACCATGGTGAAGCTACACGCAAAACGAAAAGAGGCATTTAGCTGCATGTTTTTATATCGGTGGAATTATACGTCGGTATTAAAAATACCAAGACTAAACTGGTTCAATTAAACTGGTAAAATTACGGGAAAGATGTATGTATGTATGTATGTATGTATGTATGTATGTATGTATGTATGTATGTGTGCGTGCGTGCGTATATACTGTATATATATATATATATATGCAGTGTTGGGCAAGCTACTTGGAAAATGTAGTGAGCTAAGCTACCAGTTACTCCATATTAAATGAAGCTTCACTACACTGAAGCTATCCAACATAGAAATGTAGTAAGCTAAGCTATAATTTAGGGAAAAAAATAGCTCAACTACATCAAAGCTACTTATTTTTTTTATTTTTTATTCAACAATTTACAACAGGTGCTTGTTAACACGGCAATCAGAAGCTTTTCAAAATTAGCATCAGAGAGACAGTCTCTCTTTGGTTGTTTATTATATATTGTGTTTTGTTGTATGTTGTCATGTGTAACCGCATGTAATTTTACTGAGAAGGCAAAGACAAAATTCCACGTAGGTGGCAGATGCTACTGACTGAATTGCAATTATTATCTTAGCCGGCGATTGTTGTGTTAGCTTCGGGAATCACCTAAATGTGTGCCCTTAAATTTGTGTTTGTCGCCTTGGACGTTGAGAGCAGCTTCGTTTTGAGATTGCAGAGT
>OMPJ01015608.1:0-41500 GCA_900312935.1 Carapus acus | reverse complement strand
GAAGAGCTACCAGTTCAATGCGCTCTTCCGAACTAATTTGCTCAGTTTGCCTTATTCAATTTATCATTTAATTAAATAGTATTTCATTGAATACATTAATGATACCAATTTTTGTGAACACACTCATCATATAATGAATTTTCACAATAATTATGAACATACAGAACAAGGTGGGAAACAAATTTGCTAGAGATGTCCGATAATATCAGCCCACCGATATTATCGGCCTGATATTAGCATAAAAATGTAATATCGGTATCGGATTTTTTTGCTTTAAAACCGACAAAATAAAAACCGATAAAAATAAAATAATGCTTGTGTTACACCGAAATAGTGCCTATGCGCTTCTGAAGCGTTTACCGGCGCACATATCGGTATCGGCTGTTCTCGGTATCGGTAAATTGAGAGTTGGACAATATCGGCATATCGGATATCGGCAAAAAAGCCAATATCGGACATCCCTAAAATTTGCATCAGCATTTTATTGATATTAGTCCTGGAAACTGTTCAGTTTTCAGATGATCACTTGCATACTCCATTTCATCGGAGAAGTGTGCCATTTCAGATAGCGTTTGTCTGCAAACTATTGCCAAGCTCTGTCTGTGCTCCAAATATAACAGAGTCTGTGGCCGTCCTCATTTACAAAGACCTTTGACCCTACGGTGTCGTAGAAAATAAAGTTTTGAAGAAGATATTACAGACTTTTGAACCACGCTACGCAATACCATTTAGAAAGCTCGACGGTGAGGTACAGTATATCACAATGTGGAAGAGGAAATACATTCTATTTTAGTTACATGCACATTACTTTTTCATTTTGTTAAGTGTCAAGTTTTTGACTTTTGTACTACATATGCACAAGTGAGCTGTCATGGTGCTGCCTGCACAATTTTATTTTTCAAGATGTTTTATTGCTCATAGGTACTGTGAAGTAAGTAACATGGCACATGTGTTATTAAGGACACGAAAATAAACAATTGATTGAATTGCCTAAGAGTACTTTTTTATAATTTGTGTATTTCTACTTCTTACTGAATGGATTTGAGGTATCTATATCAAAACCAAATTGATAATCGAATTATTTTATCGGTTTTAAAGCAAAAAAAATCCGATACTGATATTACATCTTTATGCTAATATCGGGCCGATAATATCGGTGGGCCGATATTATCAGACATCTCTAATCGTGACCCAACATTTTCGTCGAATATTCCCAACAAATGAGGTTGCCATGGGATTCATACCATGATGCGTCCAATTTGATATTAGACAGGCCAGGAAACAGCCTTTTTCTATGCAAGTTTTAGTGATTCTAGCCATTTGAAGCAGTGATCTTTGAAAATCATTGTTGTTACTGATATTTCTACCAAATACTGATGGAAAATCATTTTAATCTTCTTAGATTAATTTATAGAGATAATGCCTGTGAGTAGGTGTGAGGACTGTCAATAAAAAGTAGCCATCTGAATTGACTGAACATCCACAAAAGACCAAGGGTCCCAAGATGTAAAAATCTTTTTTCTCAATAGCTGATGTCTTGAGGGCTTCAAATGCACAATGATCAGATGCAGAAATTCTCTCTAATTATATGATGAATACAGCCTTTGTGAGAGCATTGCTGGAGGAGGAATAAATGTCACAACCTCTACCCTTTAAACAACCGTTGTCTGTGAGGCATGCAGCGATGGGGTTTAACAAAAAGGAAGATCTGACTTTAGCTACAGTGGTCACATTCACTATTGAGCAGATTAAGACTGCTGTCATGCAGTCAGTATTCCCACAGCCGAGACGAATAGCCTGGTATTTTACTGAAAGTTAACTGCGGCAGGGACTTACACTAAAGCTTTGATGAAATCCCACATGTCACATTCAGTGTCAGTACTGTCAGATAGTAATGTGCCTGATAGAATTTCCCTGAAATTCCAATATATGGAAAGGGAATTCCGAGGGAGCAAACATGCAAAAAGCCACTCGAGCAGCAGCAACAAACTGTAACAAACTGTGTACTGTTGATAGCGCATAGAAGCTGCACTAAAAGTAATTTCATTTGGAATAGCGGTAGTATTTTGTTTTTATGCCATGCCATTATTAGGTAAAACAGAAAAAGGTGTCTGCCATCTTCATCTTTGAAAAGGACCCTTTTTAACAAATTTGCCACCTAGAAACAGCAATGATAACAGCACTCATTCACTGTGATTATGTCCCACAGAAGTACAGCTTGAAGAGAGGAACCTTTGATAAGTACGTTTGACAGCCAATGGTTTTGAAATATTGAAAATAGTCTTAGTGACCAAAAAATAGTCTAATCCTGTTGGGGACTGTGCTGTCTCAGAAGGTTCTTTTTGCATGCATCTGGAAGAGATGCACTCTTGAGAGCTCATTCTGCTTAATTCCCCAAAAATAATGATAAGTTTGTTCTCACTGCTGCATAACATGGGTACACATATGCAAACATATTCACAGAGTACAGATATGGAAATAATATCTTTATTTTCCATTGGGAACACAATTAACAAATCTATTAGAGCTATGTCACTACTCATCTTAACACCAAAAAGCAATACTGTGTAAGAGCAATTCCACGGTAACAAAAGGCTGTATGATATAAATACGAAAAAGAGTTTATGTACCTTTGGACAGACTCATAAGAACGCAGAAAAGTTTTCTTGTTTCAAATTTGTTGACACAAAACAGAACATTTTTGGAGAGAAAATGACATGAACAATTTCAATTCTGAAGGCGCTAGCAGCAGAATCACAATCTAACTGTCTGATAAAAGGATATGAGACAAGAAAAAGATGAAAAAGAAGAAAAAGTCAATACTTATCTGGGCATGGAGACAATCTCATTCTACGGTAATATTACCTGGCTATATAATGCGGTCAACCCAGTGAAAAAGGACAAGAAGTGGGTCATTTCAGCACCAATAAATATTGCTATGATAATCCACTTTCATTTGGAACTTTCATCTCCAAAACTAAGACTTGAGACAGCCCTTTCTCAAATTTAAGGTATCAATCCAATCTACTGTATCTATCTACCTGGCCAATACATTATAACTAAACCAATGAGAGCAGGACAAGATTTGGACAATGTTATTTACACATTATTCATACATTTGCACCGTCACTGAAAAGAGTATATGTTACATGATCACTGTGCAGTGCAGATACCTGAATAGTGAACATGCATTAGTAAACGAGGTGAGCTCATACTAAATGTACTGTTGGCCTGGCATGGTTTACCCCAAGGTCTGCTACTTGGCAGGCCTTTCTGTCTTTCCTGTTTACATTGAATGTTTTTGCTTGAACAGACTCATGTTACTGTTTTACTAATAAACAAACTTTACACGATATGTGACCTGATGCCCATTGTCCCATGCATACAGTAGTTTTTCCTTGGGGTTATAGTCAATCTGGGTGGTGAATGAATACTCATTGATGAAAGGTAGGCGTGGGATAGCCTCACTGTTGGTGTGGGTATCATAGGCATAGTTCACCTCACCCTCCTTTTCGTTATATACGTTGACGGCATATAAAACGCCACAAATGATGAAGCAGTTACCGTAAGAGTTCCTTTTGAGACCTGTTCTCCAAGTTGTATCTTTTTTTAAGGATAGATCACTAGGATCGAGTTTGCTGATAACAATCGTCTCTTGTTGATTGTAGTCATAATCCAAAGCAGGGTAGATCACCCACAGACCGCCCTCATCCACTGCAAAGTCAATGTCTGAGTGGCCCCTCCATTTCCACGGAGTTGTGTCTTCATACACCACATCATGCAGAAGCGTCCAAGCTGCTACATACCGCATCTTCAAATCATACTTGATGATGTTTTTGGTGAAGGCTCTATTGTAGTAAAAGGCCCCATTGTAAACCACGTGGCCTGTGCCGATCCAGTTGTATGGAAGCTTGAATAGGTTGCTCCAGCGGCCTAGAACAAAGGAAACTCTTAATTTGGGATTGTCTGATATATGTGATTCTTCATTCAACATAGACGATAACAGCATTTTCATGTTCAATTTCAGAAAAACCACAACTTGATTACTAGATACAGTCTACATGGCTGCAGAGCAAAATTAATTTTCTGGATAGAGTACATCCTGGGGAAGCAATGGACTGCTAGGATAGTCTGACGACTCAAGGACTTTCACTCAAGGACACTTTGACGTCACTCATAGACTCATCAAACAGACACCGACTAATTTCACATCTCGTTACCCCAGTATGTAAGTGTCACCTGGTTGGTGGCACAACATGCACTGTTAATTACTCCTCTTGTTCTTGTTCTTTTTCTCCTTCTTCTTCCCCTTTCAGCTGCCCCCTTTGTGCAGTTGCCACAGCAGATCATCCTTTTCCACCTCCTGTCCTCCACTGAATCACCAACTATCCTCAAGTCTTTCCTCACTACATCCATGAACATTCTCTGTGGCCCTCCTGCTTTCTTTCTACCTGAAACCCTCCACTGACATGCTCCTCCTTCTTAAACCTCCCAGGTATTTAATGTCCTGGATCATCAGATCGATCAATCAATTAAGTACCTATCTTCACCCATGGCATGCTGCCAGCACTCCATTTTTCACTACTTATGCACTGACCATGACATAAGATGCAGCAGGAAGCTTGGACAGGGTAGGAGAGCGTATTGCAGTCCAAAGTCACCTTGTCAAACATCATGCAGGCAGATCTCCACCGCATCTGGGTCCTGGTGCAGGCAGTCTACAATGCCCTCCTGAGCCAAGCAAACCTCCACGCATGGGAGAAGAGCGAGTTACCCCCCTGCCGCCTTTGCTCTGTAAGAGGCTCTTTGGAGCATCTCCTCAGCAGCTGCCCAAATGCCCTTGCTGATGGTGTCTACCGCTGGCGACATGATCAGGTTCTAAAAGTAAAAGAGCATAGCCTCAGCCATCAGCACCAGCAAACACCATTGTGCTCTGAGGAAGGCAGTCCCCTTCATCAAAGCCGAAAAGAGGCCCAGGGCATGTCCACAGACATCAACAGGCCTCCTCCACACAGCCTCTGATTGGCAGTTGAACGTTGACTTGGGAAAACAGCTGGGGTTCCCCCAGCACATTGCTTCAACATCTCTTTACATCATCTCTGAGGGCTCAAAACACCTGATCATGCTGAAATTCTCAGTGCCCTCGGAGGAAGCAGTTGAGGAAGCCACTGAAAGGAAATGTGCTTAGTATAAGGAACTGGTGGAGGAATACAGGGGCAGGGGCTGGTGGACATACTACAAGCCAACAGAAGTTTGCTGCAGAGGCTTTGCAGGGCGCTCCCTCGATAAAGTTCAAGACTGTTTGTACATTACAGGTGCAGCTAAGAAGAGGGGTATCCAATCTACAAGTGCAGCTGCACAGAAATCCACAAGTGAAGCTGCACAGAAAAACCACGGGATGGCTGAAAAGGGCAGATCTGTGGGTTGTTACTGGGACGCAAATCTGTGCCTGATCAACCCCGACTGGGTCGTCTGGGAGAGGGTGTATGATATTGTGAGACCCAAAAGACCGGATGACCCCACTGCATCCTGAAGATGTTTCTTTCAAGCTTAAAGATAATTGTAAAAAAAGACTGATATATCCATCATATTTTGTGGAGTACAAGTCACTCTTTTTTTTAAATTTGGCTATGGGTGCGTTTCATACTCTGTTGCTACTAATGTGTGAAATTATCAAAATACATAATTTCACATGTTCGTAATTGCTACACTGGCAACTGCATGAGAGCATTCTGAGCTTGTGTACCAGTATCTACTACTACTGTACCACTGACTATATAAAATTTCAACTTAACTTTTTAATTCAAAAGACATCTCAGATAGACTGGACAAAAATGCCCCTGAGAAGAAAATTTTATTCTACAGACTACAGGCTACAAGTAGTGAAATATGGAGCCCGAATTTGTCATCTAACAGCAGAAAGAAAGTTTGGAGTGAGTGAGAAAATTGTGAAGGACCAGCGAAAAGTGGAGGTTGTTCTCATTTCAATTAAAACAACAAAAAAAAGCAAATTGCAGGTTTAAAGCTAGATTGCCACAGATGGAGGAACACAAATGGGTGCTTGAACAACATGATGCCAGGGGAGTCCAGTCAACAGTGCAGTCTATGCCCACGTAATTACCAAGGAGACAAATATAAATGACTTTGTGAGAGGACCTTCTTGGTGTTGGGGTGTTGCGTTGCCTAATGCAACAATTACCTTTGTCCTTTGTCCTGTTGTCAAAGCTCTCTATCAGAGCAGGTACAATTCAATGGTTTCAATGAATTGAATTTAGATTGAGATTCAGATTAACTCGCTAGCTTGTTTTCTTTTTCTGCTTTAGTTATCTGAGTAATTGTTAACGTCTTGCATAAAAACAACAGTCAGTTCATGGTCTATGCTTCATGTAGCTGACTAACCCTCGATGTATTACGTGAGCGTGCAGTACTCCTATTCAGCCTGTTTTTCTCTATTCTGTTGTTGTTCTTATATTTTAGCTTTCAAGATGAAATGTCTGGTCTTGGTCTAGGATTTTGTATGATAGATTTCTCCAAAAATGCGATCTGTAGTCCAGTGTGACTTATACATGATTTCATCATCATTATTGTGGGGGCTTTTTTTGGCTGGTGCAACCAATACTCCGGAGTGACTCATAATCTGAAAAGTACAGTATCTATCTATCTATCTATTTGGCTAGCTAGCTAGCTGCATACATACCCACGGCACAAACCTGCATTACTACCCAACCACCAGTGTGACTGGCTAAGCAAAGAGATAGAGCTGGGGAGGATGTGTAGAGATGGAAATGTGCTAGTGAGTGTGCTATGATGGAGGGAGTACTTTAATATTAATAACAATTCAAGCTTTATTGTCATATGCACAGTGAAATTCTTACTTGCCGCCTGTAGCGTGTCAGCATTAGCTGGGGTCTTGCCAAAGGACTCTTACTGAATAATCGCCCTGACTGGGTTTCGAACCTGACCTGAACCCGACCTGTCTCCAGCGTCACAATTAGTAGTCTTAACCACTGCACTATCCAGCTGCCTTTGAAGACTGTGGAGAATGAGAGGGAGTGGAGGACATACGGCAAAACAGTTGTGCAGCAGGAGGTGCAGGAAACTGATGAGGATGAAGTGAGGAAAGCTGTACAAAGTGCACAGGAGAGGTAAAGAATAAAGTGCAGCCAGTGTGGCATGGGAGAAGCAGGGTGTCAGGAGTGCTTTGCGATAGGAGAATATTAGACTGAATAGGAAGGTTTATCCAGTTGTCCAACCTTCCATGCCATTAAGTCTCCAAACAGTGGCTCTGCTAGAGAGACAGGTGGCTGTGCTGGAGGTGGCAGCAGCGAAGATGCTGCGGTTTTCTTTGAGAGGAATCACGTTAAAGAAGATTCAAAATGAACCCATCACAGGAACAGCTTGAGTGGAGCAATTTTGAGGTAAGGTCAAAGATGCAAGAATGAGGTAGTTTGACCAGGTGCAAAGGACAGCTTGTGGATATACTGGACAGGGGATGTTGGAGATGAAGCTGCCACGAAGGAGGACAGGAGGAAAACTGCAAGGAAAGGTTCATAGATGCAGCAAAGTGAGACACGAGGATGTGCGTATGTTCACTAATGACTCTAAAGACAAAGGGGGTGATGGGGGACAATTCCTGCAGGGAGCAGACCAAAGAGGAATTGATTATGAGAGAAGTGAATTCACTAGTTAACCTTCACTCATAAATGGACACATTTTAACATTCTATAATTCACTCTTGGTGGTAGTAGTTGTTGTGATGGCCTTTTGGAAATTTGGCATATTTGTTGTAGCAGCAGATTCTAGTAATAGTCTACACCTATAAACCCCTCCACTACATACTGTATCGGTGGAATATTTGACTTGACATTGTATCGTGACTGTTGGCAACGGTTTGATTTTATGCCTGCATTCATGTTAATTTTCCACAGGGGGGCACTATATCCCTGTGCTTTGACAGTGGATTTGGATTTACTCCTTGTACACAATGTATGACAAAGCTACCAACTCCTGCCAAGTAGGTGACTTTCACGCAAAATTCAAGAAACGCTTCAACGAAATGACTCAGGTCCAGTCGTTTGTATTGAAGAGCTGTTGAACAGATTGTGAGTCAACTTAACATCTACCCCCTCTGTGTGACTTCAAAACGCACCAGAAAAACAAAGGGCCCTCACAACTTAACTGTATGTCTGAGCTAAAACCCCCTCTGCGAATCCTGTGGTGAATATAACTTTACAAGAATATGAATAAAATTAAGGGAGTGGCAAAGAGTAGAAAATTGCCAGAGCATAAATTTAAAGACTGGAGACGATGAGATGCCGAGCTGTTGTTAAGAAAAATGAAGAGGGAAACGACACTGCACAGACATAAGGGTGAAATTGTCTGAGAGAGGGTGAAAATCCCACTGTGCCTATGAGAAAAATGTGACCCAAATCCTTGTTTCCTGGGCGTTACATGCTGATGAATATCTTTTTTTCTTTTTTCAAAAAAATCTTAAAGAGAGAGAGAGCTGTAACCCACTCAACTTTTCTCTGATCCTTTGCCCAACGCAAATAGTGACAGAAAGTGGAAAAACCCACTCCCCTAACAGGTGGTCGTCACAGCCATACAACGTTGTAGCCGAAAAACGATTCCACGGTGGGTAACACAAGAAGATCCCATTCACGAAGATGTACATTTTGTCCTGAAATGCAAATTGTGGAGCGATCGCTGACGAGCACAAAAGACTTGGCATTTTGTATATCTACTCCTTGACACATCCATTTTTTAGGTCAGTGTATTGATTTTTAAAAGGTCACTATTAGAAGTATTTGAAATGTTTCATATGTATTTTTCACTCTTTATATCATACTTGTGACTCTGGTTATCATGTTCCACCAGAGAGGAAATTCAAGAACCTTGAGGCTCAATATCATTTAATTTGCCTTTACACCATTTCACTCCTTTCATCTATAGAAATCAAACTTGAACCCACACAGCACCCCGTCCCATTAAGACCAGTGCACACTCTTAATCCTCCTCTGTTGTGTTCAGTTCAAAGAAAATGGAGGCACACATGTCGGGAAAAGAAAAAAATAGTCGTCACTGCTAATCATCAAGAAACCCACTCAACCATGAAACATGAGCTAACCACACACTGGGACATCTCATATGGAAGTGCGTTCAAAAAACAGTTTGTCACAACACATCTGGATCAACAAGCCAATTGTTGTACAAGGAGACCACATTAGTTTGCACTGTGACAGCTTCTTCAATTCATTTGGATGAGGATGGAGTTAATTTTCCACCCACTTAAGCCTTGGAAAAAAGGACCTGCATTCCACAAATCTCGTAACACCTGACACAGACTCAATAGGAAATCAATCACTGTGAATTCAGGTCAGCAATGCTATTGGAGGGGGAGAAAACCAAGTTACATTTGAATTTCTAAGACCTGCGTACTCTTCATTTCCTGCGCTCTTCAAAAGCTACTGACATGAACAATAACCGAGTTGAAAACAAACTCTGATTACATTATGTTCTAAGTGCAATGCTCCAATACACAAGAAAATTAATTGCTGAGAGAAGAGGAATTATTACAATTTATATTCCAATTCCATTCCAATTTTGAACAGTATGAATGGAAGTGTAGTAGCTGTTTTTTGTTTTTCTTTTTGTTTGACTAGCTGCCAGTTGAAATTGTCCTCAGGTGTGAATAACATTCTATCTATCTATCTATCTATCTATCTATCTATCTATCTATCTATCTATCTATCTATCTATCTATCTATCTATCTATCCATCTATCCATCCATATGATATATACATGATATATTCCGATATATGTATCTGACAACTGGATGAAAATTGTGATTACCCAGTGCAGGTTTAATAAAAGTGTATTTTATCTAATGTATTAAGTTGATGTTCTTTATCTGATGTTCTTCCTTTAAAATCTCACAAATATTCATGTCATCTGAATGGTCCCACACCTTGTTTGAAGTTGTCCAGGTTGCGGAACTCCACCAGGTTGTTGCCATAGTAATAGTTGGTGACAAAGATTTTGGAGTCCTTAGCCAGGGGATCCTTCATCCAAGCTCCTTCATTACGCCCATAGCTGTGCTGCTTCACTGGTTGCTCAATATTTACAAGAGTTCCTTCACAGTTGAAGATCTTCCCTGGAACAAATTAGCATCATATCTAGACCTTGGACAGACTGGTTTGAAACTCCATCATTTTTATCAGTAGTAGCAAACTGAGAATCTGCACAATCCTACATTTATTTTGAAATTGTTATCTCACCCAAAAAAGGCAAAGCTGTTTTATCCCACACTAAAATATGATTTCTCATGTGCTACTTAATTGGCCGGGCAGTCATTTCAGTTATGTTTCACAAATACCTGCTCTGTGGAGGCTTGGTCGACTGTTGTTGTTGGAGTTGTCCAAGGTAAGCACAATTGTAGGCGCTGTTCTCTCCAAGGGTTGTGGGTTAGAGTTTGTGACAGAAATGGGTGCTGTAGTGGGAGAAGTGGTCATAGCTGCAGTTGTGGTGCTGATGGTAGTGCTGGCAGTGGAGGTGACAGCAGCTCTCCCAGTGGGCTCAACAATCGCCTCCTCCACAGAAGCCTCAAAGAGAATCTCAGCCTCTCTATTCTCAGATTGGCTTTCCTTCACGTGATGGGCTGAGAGGGTTTGGGCAGACTGATCTGAGGGTAAACAGGGATCTGGATTAAGGACAGAATGTGGCACAAGAAGAGTATCACCAATACTGAGTGATGCCATTGAACGCAGCAAAGTTCATGTACACTCATGAGCTGGTCCACCTTCACTTCCTTACTAGGGGGCGGTAAGAACTCTGGATGAAGGAAACACGAGATTGTGGTGAGATGCAATGAGTCAAGGAGTGCACCCATCCAGGCACTTACTGGGACGCAGATCAGCTTAGACAATGAACTTAGTGTGCTGCAGATGTTTTGCTTGCTCTGTCCTCTCTTCCTCTTGTGACTTTGCGCAGGGTTTATCACAGAATGGGTTGTCAGGGACTAACAAAGTTTCTTTGACCCTGACTTCAGCCTTTTAACTTACAAAGTTGTGAAATTGCCAAAAACTGAAACAGTTGTGCTCGACTGGAGTTAAGCTATAATTAGTTTAAATATATCTTAACAAACATTTTTAAAAAGCAGGTCAACTTTAGACTTAAGAGGGTCATGTGGAGAACATCTCTTAAGTGATGCAGCACACATTCAATGCCAACTCCTAGTCTAAGCGCTCTAAAATATACTTGTTTTTTAATTTCATAGCAAACTATGGACTGTATTGTATTCTTGCATATTACATCATGCATTTACATATATGAATATAAAATTCTTGTAACACATGTATATATATCTGTATAAATCTGTGAATGCATTTATCTGTGAATACAGATTACAGGGAATGCTTAACACTGTACTGTAACTTCTGTATATAGAAACTCTCTTCCTCCTCCTTCTTTCTTTTCTAACTACTTACACCGGAATGCATCACCTTAGTTTTATTACTCAATATAATTGCTGTAATGACAATAAAAGATTCCTGATTCTTGATTCCTGATTTGATGATGAACATGAGTTGTTTAGTTGGGAAAAGTAACAATTTTGAATGCATTTCTGAACCAGTGCGATCTCACACAAAACATCAAACTTGGTTTCTTTGTATATTGATACCTGAACTACAAGAGAATGACAGTAGAGTGATGTAAGAAGGAGGAAGAAGCTGCTCCCTTAGTGCTCAAGCACTAACCTCTAATGTGCTCATGCTGCTGTCTGTAACGCTTTGCCTTCATGTTGTCTTCACAAGCACTAAATACTGCATTGATGTTATTCTAACAATACGATGCATGAAATTTGCACTAATGCGATCTTCTTGGTGAATAATCAACAGTCAATCAACTGCCAATAAACACTGGATGAGTGGGGCAATACAAAACATCAGACAAAGAGTAATTCAGAAATCGCAACTCATTAAGAACAATACCTTTGTCCACTTCGAGTACAAACAGTGGCATGTACATTGGATATTTTATTCCACTTTCTCTTCGTCATTCCGACATCCTCTTTTTCAGGTACATTTGAAATGATCTCTTAATATTTCTCTTTGTCAAATCTCCAAAGTTGACATTGAAAAGGCTGAACAGCAGAAATGGAACTGCTGAATTAAAGGTCTATCTTGATCCTAATCGTAATCAAAGTAAACAGCAGATGCTGGTAGCATAGTATGCTAGCATAATAGCAACAATTTCACTATTGTGACATAAACAGCAATGGGGTCCTGTGAGTGAAGTTAATTATTACATATGCATAAAACTCTTAGAGCCTACAGGGTAAAGGTCACCTTTTTTTAGTCAAAAAATGTTTATCACACAAAGTCTGCTGCTCCAAGTGGTTGGGGTTCCCTTTTAAAATATATCCTTTACAATCAACCAAGTCCATTCCAACGGCCATGGTGAATCACACTGCACAGATGGTTCTACAAAGAAGCCTTTGACTCACCTCCTTGCTCTTCCTCATCCACACTTGCAGCTTTGTAGTATGTGATGCCCCTTACAACACCTGGCTGGTGGTTAGCATCCTTGACTTTGGCAGTAGGATCCAACTTGACTGGCTTTGAAGTTTTGATTATCTCTTTTTTTGGTTTTGGAACTTTTTCCTTGGGTTTAAAAGCTGCTGTCTTTTTGTTGACTGGTTTCACAGCCTCCTTAGATTTATTGTCAGTTGCGTCCTGTGAAGACATGAAGGTCAACACTTATGATGATCAAATGCTCGAGAAAAAGTTAATTACCGCTTACTTTGGTAGTTTTGTTCAAACAGAAATAACTGTGCTCCGACAAACAAACAACAAACAAAAGACAGCCAGACAGACAGTAAGCCAAACAGATAGAAAGACAAGTATTTAGCCAGCATTTGAACAAGGGGAGTGGGAAGTGCCAAACAAACCACGAGAGGGTCACTTCCTGGAGTAGTTAAGCTCTTGTGCTGGTCGCAAATGGTAAATGATGAGGATTGCTTCAGGTGAAAAACTTTTACCAGAAATGAATATGTGGATCACACGCAACATGATTGTCATAGAGCCACAAAAAAAAATTAAAAGCCTTGTATAAGCCTTATCAAAGAATCTTATATTTATTCTGCACATCTTAACAGCATCTAAAAACATCAAGAATACAAGTGTCATATTTATCCTCCCAGAACAACCATATTAACACAAAAAAATTATAAATAATGAGTTTCAAATAAATTACTTGACATTATTTTTAGCTTGCTTTAAAACAGTTTTAAAAATTATATTTCTATCCATAGTGTTCCATTGGTTTTCTGGTCTGGCTTTTACTCTGCTGTAGCATCTCAAAGCAGGTCTTTAATATGTGTGTCTCTAAAACAGTATTGTTTTGGCTTGTGTAGAAAAAACTGATCCACTGACATTTGTTAATTTTTATGCAAAGAGACACAACTCATGTCATTCAGACAGAAATGTCCTGATTTTCTCTTCATGTTTTCACTCAGCTTTTTGTGGCACAAACCTAGCTGAAGCGCACGTGCAATTCTGCATTAAGATATTTGGGTTAGCTACCTTCATGGAGTGTGACAGATTTCTGTTTTGTCACAGAATTGTCATTATTAACCCATTATCACGTGTGAAGTACTGTTAAGCTCTATCATATCATATCCAAATGCAATTCAATTCATCCTAAAAATAATACAAATAAGAAAAGAATACAGTCCACAGGCTTATTAATACAGTATAGAATTCTGTTGCATTTACTACACAGGTTGAATGTTAATGTTTTTCTTGTGGCACTGGCACCTCTATATGGAAGGCAGTGTTGGAGAATGAAAAAAAAATCTCTCAATGTTTCTTCTCACCTGAGGTCTTTGCACATCTCTCTGCAGCAGCTGGGCGCTAAGGCTTGCGATTTCCTTTTTTATGCTCATCATTACATTGGTGTAATTATCATACCTCTTGAACTGATTGGTAAGAGTCCGCATGCTGTCCCGGACAAATTCATTCTCTTCTGTTAGATTTGCTCTGATCGTCTGTGAAATGACATTTCTGTTATAAACGTCAACATTGCTGAATGCACAGAACTCATATATTTTTCAACAGTAAGAGAGAGAGAGAGAGAGGGCATGTTGAACAGTGGATGTTGAAGATGGAGCTGCCATCTTGTTTCTTTTTCTTATTTATTTTTTTCCTCCTCATTGCACAATGAAATTGCGGTAATGACAATAAAAGATTCCTGATTCCTGATATTTGAGGAGTGAGAAACAATCTGTATTCTGGATAACTGATTGTATTTCATTCATTGATTTTAGCATTGCAAATCACTTGAAAAAATTTCATAGTCTCTCAAAATATGTCTCCACTGCAATAGTTTTCATAGGAACTTGCATACCTCTTCAAGAGTGTTCATTTGAGCAACCACCTTATTGATATAAGAGTGGACCTTCATTAGGTCCATGCTGTAAAGTGTTCCCTCTAAGAGATCAAGCATGGACTGGAGCTGGTCATCAAAACAATGGAAGAGAACACAATCAATCATTCATCATTTTGTCATTTTTCACAGAGCATTTTTCCACATTTAACAAACCAAGAAAGTAGTTGGGCTCGATGAATTGTCCATATCATGGAACAGTCTTTGGGCAGAGTATTTGATGCATATCGTCTATTCTTATCTAATCTGTCTACCGTTCACTCAGATGTTTTTCATGACTTCTTCTCGAATTGGAGCAAGCACGAAAACAGACAGACAGACTGGCAGAGAGAGCGACAGGCAGGCAGATAGATAGATTGATAGTCTGTAGGATACTATTTTCTTCTTGGGGGCATTTTTGTTAAGTCTATCTAAGACACAGGAGTCAAACTCAAGGCCCGGGGGCCAAATGTGGCCCGCGGCATCATTTTATGTGGCCCGCAAGCTCCTTAGCAACTGTCTCAATATACCACCGGTGTCAAACTCAAGGCCCACAGGCTGAATGGAGCTCGATATGTTTCAACATAAATCTCGCTCATTCAAACATGCGTTGACTCAAAAACTACATCTCCCAAATGCAGGTGGAGCATGTTACTGCTATAGTGACGGCAGCAGTGCCATGACCAGATACACACTTTTTAACATGTCAGTTTATCAAGAGGGGGAGAAGGGAGCCAGGATGTTGACTCGTCGATTGATTGATCGATTGGGTTTCTTTTCCTGATAAAATACAATGATATGTGATAGAATAGTAGCAAAGCCCTGAAATATTTTTACATGTATTCAAATGGGATATTTATACGTTGAATAGGTAAAAAATGGGTAATATTAGATTTCTAAATGAGTTGTGACATTTTACATTAAATTACATCTATATTTCCTCAATAATTGCCATTGAGATCTGGCCCATTGCATAGCATGGCCACATTAGCATGGCCATGCTAACGTGGCCCTTGGTTAAAATGAGTTTGACACCCCTAATCTAAGATGTCTTTTAAATTACCAAAAAGTTTAAATTTTACTTTGTCAGTGGTGCAGGAGTAGTAGATACTGGTGCACAAGCCTGGAATGCCCTTGCGCAGTTGTCAGTGTAGCAGTAACAAACATGTGAAATTATATATTTTGATTATTTCACACATAAGTAGAATCAGAGTATATTCAAATTGCATCCCTGGCCAAACTATGTGACTTAGACTCCACAAAGTATGGTGGATAGATAGATAGATAGATAGATAGATAGACTTCATCTACTTACTTTAAGCAGCTCAGGTGCCTGTTTCTTCAGCTTCTCCATTTTCCACTCGTTCTCACAGGGGTTGAGGGAGGATGGAGGTGCAGTGCATGAGCATTTGCAGTCAGATCCAGAACTCACTGTTTCAACTGTATAGAAATCCTCCACACGAACATTTCCATTCCGAAGCCGCACACAAGCATCTTTGCTGAGAGGGCGCATAATACACTTACAACGGCAGTCTGAACCTTCTGATGTCATCTGCACAGGCTCAGTCTCCCCAAAGATCTGGAAGAGAGCAAGGGATTTGAACTCTACAAATCTCACAAATTACACGATATCAAATTTGAGAATCGTAGATCAATAGGTATTCATCACCCATGTTTAAGAACAACGGTGATGTGCAGAGTTGCAGTAACTACAGAGACATAAAGCTGATGATCTATGCTATGAAGATATAGGAGAGTCGTTGATGCAAGGTTGAGGCAGGAAGTTTCAGTTGGTGATCAACAGTATGACTTTATGCCAAGACAGTATCACTGATGCCATGTTTGCGCTGAGAGTAATGACGTGGAAGTAAACTGAAGATGTTGCACTGTGTCTTTAAGGACCTAGACAAAGTGTATGATAGGGTACCAAGAGAGGAACTGTGGTACTGTATGGGGAAGTCAGGAGTAGCAGGGAAGTAAATTAAGGTGGTGCAAGACATGTATGAGGATAACAAGACACTGATGAGATGTGTGGTCGCAGTGACAGATGGGTTCAGGGTCATGGTGGGGTGACAACAGGGTTCAGCCCTGATCCCCTTCTTGATCACAAGGGTGATGGACTGATTGCCAGATGATTGTAAGGCAGGAGTCCCCGTAGACAATGATATTTGCAAGCAATATTGTTATTTTTGGTGAGGGAGATAATGGATTATTGGACCGAGGATGCAGGAGAGGGGGATGAAAGGAATGACAAAAAGAGGAAGACCACAGAGAAGGTTTTTGGATGTAGTTAAGGAAGACATGAGGGAAACACTTATTTCAGTTGATGATTGGATGGACAAGGTAGGTGGAGAAAGGTGACCTGCTGTGGCTTAAAGGCAGTAGCTGAGAGAAGAACAATGAGACACTGGTATGTATTCTGCTCTGCTGAGGCACAAACGCCTGAGTTACAGCAGAATGGGCAGTATCCTTCCCAGATCTTTATACTGACTTTTCTCTGGCATATTTCAAGCTGCTAAGTACCGTAATACATGTGTTTACATATATTCTATTTAAGGAGTACAACAAATACAAATACATCCCAGCTAGAGTAGATTTGGATCTACTCTAGCATATTTTGTTGTCTCAACATTTTGTTGTCTCAGCATATTTTGTTGTCTCAACAGGATAAATCAAAAGCCATGAAACCCTTATCAACACCAATAGGTTGTTGAAGCTGACCACCATGCCTACCTTTCCACCACAGGACCTCACTCACCTTGAATACCGTCATTACCATGGTTTTGCAGTTTTGCAGAAAGAATGACGTTTACAAGAGCTACTTGCAATTAATATCACATGAGAACATCAGGCCTGTTCAAATGAGCATACACTGTATATCTGATATCTAACTGCAAAAAGTGGGTCTAACACATTTCTGTGCACCCAAGTAATTAAAAACCCCACTCAACCTGTTTAAGCCCATTATTGGATTTGTCTCACTGTTCGTATGTATGTAGTGACAATTGGATGTTAAACACAGAACATAATTGGAAGCAAATATACTTAAACAGGATTTAATTTCATTCAACATGAAATCTGGCTGCTTTTATCTCCAGAATGCAAAGGCATACACAGATGTGCAATAACCATAGACAGTGGTATACTGCATATACTATTTACAAATAGTCAGATAGAACCTTTATCTGAAAGGATTTACAATGAGGTTGTGACCTCATAAATTGAATTACAATTTGGATTTCTTGGTGCAATTACATGTAAAAGGCAAGACGAGGTGTTACATAATTGTGTAATACCTTGTAAAAAAAATTAAAAGGCCATTTGCATTTTGCTACTATTATTGTGAAAACAATACCTACGCCATAAGTGTTTTGTTTATGGGTGTGATAGGAGGGAGGCATTTGTGATGGAATGCAGGGTGAGAGTGCTTCCCTCTCAAATCACTGACTCTGACCCAAGACAATTAATGATCAAGTTGAGTGTAACAGCCACATGGAAACAGACTGCATGAGCAGGTCAAGTATCTTAAATAGAAATGTTTAGGCTGTGAATTCTCTACTATGCATTGCTTAACAGAGCTACATCAGCTTAGATTCCCTTGAATCTCTCTATATAGTCACATCTTATGTAATTCAACATGGCATATGTGCACAAGGAGAGAACAAAAGAAAAAAATGAGGCGAGGCATAGGAATGCAAAAGTCATTCATATTGAAGGAAATTTGACTTTGCTTTGAAAGTATATGTACAGTTAACAAAATATCCTTATGTCTCAATTTCCTGATATATGGATCAATGGATCAATTAAGTACCAACTAATCCTTTCTGCATACCTTTAGTTTGCTCCTAAAATTGTTGCACATGCGCACAGTGGATTTGAAAGCTGTATTTTTGTAGACACTTTTGAGGTGGATTTCATTTGCACTAACTTTGCAAGAATCAGCAACCCTATTTATAACGAAACATCAACACAACACACCATGACACAAATTCGTTGAAAGTCTGAGACAGTAAAAACGTACAACACTATGATACAAGGCTATGTTCACACTGCAAGCAGAAGTGGCCCAAGTCAGATTTCTTTGCCTTGGCGTGATCCGTGTCTGACTCCAATTAAAACAGCACAGTCACATTTGATCCCACCTCACGTCGTTGAAGTGAATCAGGGTGGCAGAAAAGCAAGAGCAAAATTGACGCCTGTGTCACATTCATGCTTACTGCTGTAACCACAGCATGTCGCATGTGGTGTCAACATCTTCTGCACATGTGGGTCGCAGATCTTGTCTTCTTCAGCAGATGTAGGTCACATCAGGGCCATCAAAAAATTGGAACTGAGCGTTAAGACAAGCAGTATGAACATAGTACATTGGTACTTTACGACAGGGAACCTGTTTAATTGGGCATGGAATCCAACTATCTTTTTTGAACTATGCTTTGTAAGTTTTCTACTGATGGCGCAGCTTTTGAATCCATATCAGATATATTTCACACCTGCCTTAAAGCAAAATTATGCAAATCATTTAAGGGAGCAAAGTCTGGTCCAGATTTAACAGCACCAGTGGGGTCACGAACACGGTGAATTGACAGATTGTTTCTAGTGTGGTTCATGAAAAAGCAAAAAATATACGGCATCGAACATTCCCCCAATGATCCTTTCATTGAAAACAGCTGATTCTCAGACACTGTCTGTTGGAATTTATCATAAATATCATACTGTACTTTGTCTTTAACCTTCGAAAGGTCCAAGCATTGAGTCCCCAGATTTCATCTGATATGGTGAAAAGCACTGATATTACAGCTAGTTTGTTAATTGGCCTCACAAAATTCATCAACCACTTGCTGCTTTTGGTGACACACAGTGACATTCCTGCTCTGTGTGTTTGTATGTTAGGGCCGTGACAAAGTGTACTGAACCTCACTGCTAACTGTGTGCGCTTGTCATAAACAAAATTCTGATTAAAAAATCACATGTATTGCAAACCCCAATAATGAGGAACACCCCAATATTGAGACATATTAAGAACCCGAATATTCTGCTGGTGTTAAACTGAAATCCGCTCTGTCCATTAGGGAAATCCAAAAGCTCTCACTTTAGCTGCAACAGCAAAAACCACAACTTTTAATTCAACACTTCAGATCGACACAGCATTCTTTATTTTCTCAGCCACTGTTTTCCCGAGTGGTTCAGATATTGTGTAATAGTTCTAAGCCTCCATGCTGTCTATATTAGCAAAACATCTCGTCATCACTTTCGTGTAATGTTTCATATATGAGAACATTCACAGCCTTCACTTAATACTCACATCAAGTACCCCTTCCCCATATTCTTGGTTACTGTTTGAAAATGTTTTCAAATATAACTGCTGAGCCTGAGTAGGCTGTGGATAAGTGTAAGCACATCATATGGCCTTAATGCAGTTCAGGCAATGGCAATAACACTAAATAAGTTGGCTAAAATTAAACTCTAACATGAAGAAGACAAATGTGGCAACCCGCTGCATGCTGCAACTTTTGAAGTACTTTAAAAGTGAGCAAGATAAAAGTGTGTATCTGACTAAGTGAATGACAAAGTCTTAACATGGACTACATAGATTGAATATCAAATTCCCTTTCTGATTACCATCATCACTTATGGTAACAAGTTAAGTTAATACTTTACAATCAATCAACTTGAAAATACAGGTTATAAAGTAGCTGTCTAGCAAAGGGAGTGTGTGTTGTTCAGTGGGACATGCATAGGCAATACTGGAATATAAATTCTAAATTCTAAAGATTTCAATTAATTATTCCAAAATTAGCATCTACATGTATTTGCCACATGACATACATAAGTTATTTATAGCAGGAATCACAGCTTTGAATCATTGTATGGTCTGTGGACTATTCAGCGATTTCCATGATAGTTGTGTGAAACCAAAACAGGAAGCAGGTGTCGATTTATATCACTCTCGGGAGTCGTCCATGTCCTCCCTCTGAGAGCTCTCACAAATGTCAATATATTCATGCGTACCGACAGTTCAACAACCTTTCTTGCACCGCAAAAAGTGGAATAATGAATAGAATAACGAAGAGCATGCAGTTTAATGTACAGCATCAGAGCAGCTTCTATTTACAGTCTGTGTGCGTGTTTGAGCGTGTGCGTGGGAAAGCGAGAGAAGAACAGCGAGGGGGAAAGAGACCTTAGAAGAAAGAGAGAGTGGGGGGTTGCTGGGGTCTAGCATCTGTGTAAACATAACTAAGTAGATATTACACCATGAGTGCCATCTTCTCTACACTCTGCCCCGCTATCACCATGCTCCACCAACTGCTGGTTATCATTACATGACAGGAAACTTCAGTCAGATTGTCGGACACACTCCAAACACTCAGAGAGAGGATTGCAAAATCGTGAAAAAGTTACACTTATTTGGAAATATCTGCCCGGCAGAAAGCCGTCTTAAGTAACCAGTGACTTTTTTTTATTAAGGATCGACGTAAAGTGCGTAATTTCAGCAATTGTTAAATGTCAAGGCAGAGAACATTTGAATAGGACATACTGTAGACGCATATGACACAAGCTCTCCCGCACAAACCAGCTGGAAGAAATAACATGTACGGAACAAAACACCCACTTGGGTTGAACTGAAAGGTCCTTACCTTGCTCTGTGCAGAAACATCCCTGCATACAAAAAAGAGAAAGGCCAGCAAGTTCATGTACCTCCTCATTTTCCTTTGGGTAGTGATCAACGTCATAATTGAAAGACAGACACCCTATACAATCTGCAAATTATAACCCTCCCTCGGCCGACGGAGGCACTTATTATTGCAAGTCCATTTCTAATTACTCTGTGAGAACTATGAGCGTGAGTCTGCGCGTTTGACAATGTGCTGAAACTCTGTTCCACACTGCCTCAGCCTGCACAACATCTGTGGTGCCGAGGAGTGGGAGGGTTCACACTTACGACACAGCGTTCCAGTGGGAGACAAAAAATAAATGTCTAAAAATACAAATAATCATCGTTGTGCACACCCTTTAAAGTCAGCAAGGGATGGTGTATCGTTTAAAACATTTTTTTAAGTGTGTAAAGGTTCTCCAAACACTATCTTCACCTAAACAGCGTATCAAAAACTCAAGAGACACACAGAACAACGAGCATGCAACAATTTCAGCGGGGATATTTATGATTCTGTCTAGTCCTGTACCCATTATAGCAAGACAGGGTTAGACAGAACAATTTCACTCATACTTTTTGCCCGTATATATTTTTGACTTGCGGGTGCTGTTTCTTGCCTCACTCGCATCATCACACGCCGTCCCAGCTTTTGCATACACTACTTCAAGCGCGATGCGTTATAGGGGTCCCTTACCTCAACCATGGGACTGGATTGTAAACGAGAATGGCTTGTATGCCTGAGACATACAGAGGAAAAGATGGGATCGAGATGAGAAGTCCACGATGAAAACGTACTCAACTCACAAGTCTGGTATTATAATGCTGATCACTGAACAAAAAATAAACTGTATAACTGAGAACAGTCCTGGGTAGACAAGCTTCATTTCTGTTGCATATTTGCCTCACCTCTTCACTGTGATTAGATGTTCAATATCTGGCACATTCAGGAAAATCTATGTAAATCACTGCTTTCTTCAAAGACAACAATTATCATATCAAAACTGGCAGTACATTAAGGGTAACATTTCAGGGTGTGGACAGAACTGTGTCTGACCCTCAACAAACTTGATCAGCAGCAGAATGAATGTAGAGTTTTATACAATTATGATTTTACCTGTTGTGAGAGTGCCTTCCACTCCTCTGCATATTTTTTTCTCAGAGGGAAGAAAATTCACTGATCTCAATATTATTATTACATATCATTCTATACAGGTACAGAAGCGTCTGGGTTCGAACTCCTTTCCCTGACAGCAGTGAGGCCAGTTCACTAAGTCTGAATCCTGAACAATTCTTTTCCTCAACCTTATACATTAACTTAAGACCTACAAATGGTTAATCTATTCTTCGTGGGTGAATAGTCCTCATTGTTTTCAGCATTCCCAATTTCTCCATCATCCTTTCAGCAGAGTCAGCATCTCCCTGTCAGACAGGCCACCTGGTGTCGACTGCAACAAATGGGTAACACACTCCAAAGGACACCCTCCCTAACCATCTATAGCCTTTTGTATTATTTTCATTCGAGGGAAGGTGTGATGAATTCAAAGGGGGAGCTCCAATAACTGGGAAGATGTGGTGAATTTCAGAGAGAGGAAGTTTTCCCTGATTACATGGTGCCAAGTGTGTTCTTGGATTCGAATCTAAAGCTATGACTCAGTTTAACAAGTAGAATGTATCAATTCCTCCAAATCTATTGAGCAGCCCTTTTCTGAGTGAAGCATGTATCACCAAAGTGGCACCAGCAGACCCCTGCAACCCTTGTGAAGACCAAGAGGGTCAGGAAAGCTAACTGATATATGAAAGCTGCTTTAATACATATGGAAATGGAGCTGCCAGATAGCAGGAGACCACAGAGAAGGTTCATGGATGCAGCTATGCTGTTATGTTCAGTTATGTAGGTATGCAGTGTAACAGATCAGGCTAGGTTGCCCATGGCTACATTCAGAGAGCAGGAAAATGTTGTTTGTGATTGTACATATAACCACACACACAAAAAAAAAACCCACAGGGTAAATTGATTACTGGACAGCGCTATCTGTCCTGAGACGTGAGAGAGGTAAGGCCGATAACCTATCACCATCTAGTGGTGACTTTGGTGAAATGGGGGCGTGGGCGGCAGGTCTGTGATAGGCCTGTAGAGCTCAAAGTGCTTAATCTCCTGGGATATAGGGGTGTGCGGGGTTGCTCGCCGGTCTTCCCGTGGTCGTCAGAGAGTTGTCACCGTGGGGACGGGGGAATTGTGCGCCGATGTTTTCCGCGGTCGTTAACGGGCTGTTAGGGGCGGCTGCTGGCCATATGAAATTTGACTGTGGTACACCTGTGATGATTTCACATAGCACACTTATGTGCCGTGGAATAGCGGTTAGGAAACACTGTTTAAGAGGAGGCCCCGGTTTAGGAGACTTCAATACACACCCTTTTTGCTGCAAATAATTTTCCTGCAGAGTTTGAAAACCTTGCATATGAGTGATTGATGTTCAAACCTTGAGAGTTGGAAAGAAAGAAAGAAAGAAGAAAGATATACGCTCTGTTGTTGACGACATACTGAGCCAATGTTGTGTATCATGGTCTTCATTTCATTGCTTCTTTAATGGATGAGAACCCCTGAACACCATGTTGGAGATAGCAGAAAAGCTGTCAAATTAGCTGGGCAACCATCTGCCTTGATACACACGCAGAGAGAGAGAGAGAGGTATAGAAACCTGCGGTCTACAGGTAAATAATACACAAGACACAAAGAAAGTGGTTCCATAGAAGAGGAGCCTGATATCTAAAGCAGTGGTTCTCAACTGCTTCTTGCTTGGACCACCATCACCCTTACTGACAAGCAGCAACTCAAATCAATGAAAATTTTTCTCAAAACTTCTCAAATGTATTGAATGAAAACATTGTGCAGGTTGTACCCAAGATAGTGGAATAGATCATCACAGAATGCCAATACCAATGCTTCACTTAAGTAACTTAAGCCTTTTTGAACAGATTCAACATACACAAACATGAAATAAAAAGCACTGATATGAGAATCAAATCACTGAACCTAAACAATTAACACTGCACGATGGGAACACAAAAAATGATGGATAATAAAAGTAGCTTTTATCCACAAACTGGAATTAACATAAACAAATAGTGCATTTAGAAAGTACAATTCAAGCACATAAAATGAAGGTTGCTTCTGCATATAAAATGAAGGTTTCTTCTGATTAGCTTATTAGTTGTTGTTAGTTGGTGATGTGCTGGACACACAACGACACCTGCCTGTTGTTATTGCTTTCCAGGTGGTCCTCGGTGTTTTTCTTATACTCCCAACTTGGACTCTCGGATGCCCCTTTTCAGTTTGGCGCGGCCATGCTGAAGAGAGCCGCGTCGCTTGACCTAAAGGCAGTGCTCCTCTCCTTCACCAGCTCCCAGACCTTGCTGGTTTTCCAGGTCTTCTGAACCAACCAACCAACCAACCAACCAGTCAACCAGCCTGCCAGCCAGCCAGCCAGCCAGCCAGCCAGCCAGTCAGTCAGTCAGTCAGTCAGTCAATCAATCAATATGTATATTGTGATAGACGCGAAGCAAAGGCTATTGCAGGTGCCCAGCAGTGAGTCTCAGTTGAAGCTGGCCTCCTAACATCTGTTATTTGTGGAATCCAAGATTCATTGTTGTCGTTACTGGTCACATGCTCATTGGATGTGCAGTGAAATCAGAGTGGCAATCCTGATAAATGTGCAAATTACTCAGACTGTGCACATAGCAAAAATAAAATATTGCAATGTCTTCGAGTAAGGAAGGGGGGGTACAATTGTATACTGCAAAGTTCTTAGTATCTTCTACCTTCTGTATCATCCCAAGCTGCTGCAGCCTTTAATTTCCTGGACCACAAGATCAACTGCTCAATAAAGTATCTATCTACCTACCTACCTACCAACCTACTTACCTACAAATATATACAGGGGCACATGAACTGGGGCACTGGGGTGAAAGTTGTATGTGAGTGTATTTGTTTGCTGTTTGGGGTTGAGAGCATGTATTTTTGTGTTATCTAAGTCTCTGTCAGTTCATGTGTGTGTGTGTGTGTGCCCATTTGAGTAGAAGAGTGTGATTGGGTGGGGGCCCTGGTGGGTTATTGAAGGATTTGTGGACATCTCCAATTATGACTCAAGTCGTAGTTAGAGATGCAAATTCTGAGTTCCAAGGTCAAACGTGATTTCCTCAGCACATTTGATGCCTGGTGAGAAAATTTCAAACTCAGGGTGTGAGAGATGGAAACTGCTTAGTCCAAATGGAGAAAGAGGTTATTTATCTTATTGATCTCCTCAACTATTTCTGCCTTATTCATATGTGAACAGACAATAGAACATGTCATTAGTCGAGGAGTCACAACATGTGCAGCTGTCTTGCAAATCACCTTATTAATCTCTCTTCTTCTTCCTCTTCATCCCCTCACCTAACCTGTCTTCATCCCGTCAGTGGTCGTGATCTATAGGCCATAATGGGATCATGGGATCGAGAAGAAGGCATTTGCTTCCAGCATTTGTTTCCTCTGGCAGCAACTGGCATCTGCATGGAGGCTCAGTCCTCCGTGTGGCACTTGACGACGATCAACCTCTACCTCCACATAGGGAGCAGTCAGCTGCTGTGATGTGGGCATCTGGGAGGAGGTTTTTCAGCCAATGCCAACTTAGAACAAATGACAGATGAAGAACCAGCTGGAGTACCAAGTACTTACCGGACCAGTATCACATCTGAAACTGATACTGACCCTTTTATGGGGCATGTATCATGAAATCAGCAAATCTGAATGAATTTTCATGATCTCAAAGTGATGATTAGTTAAAATCTGGCACAATGTGGGCAGAGTTTGTGCGTAACCAGAAAAAAACTTCATAATCATCATTACATGTACCGTATGAGGACTTTGTGGTGTTTCCATGATGTCTCTGTGGTATCTAACATTACTATTTCAGAGTACTGTATATTACAAACAGAACTGTTGCTATTCCTATAGTGTCAATGGCTCCACAAAAGTGCTTTAACATTCTACAATTGTTCACCCATGCATCAGATTCCTCTCTGTTTGACAATTCCATAGGAACAGACATACCGCACTTTGGAATTTTACTTTAATACCTGTCGGCCAATGATCAATACTTTTTCAATACTTTTGGCACTTGTACACTAAACACCATGGAATTATGTGATGTTCCATTAATAGCTGATAAATACTTGTACATGTGTTGTTTTCCATTAAATAAACAGTGTTGTATAGAAAGTAAAACGGTTGGTATCACCCATGTATGTGTGGAGTTTGTCTGCCATCGATAGATAGATAGATAGATAGATAGATAGATAGATAGATGTGTACTGTGTGTGTGTGTGTGTGCGTGTGCGTGTGCGCCCGCGTGTTGGTCAGCAAACGCTCCTTGTGGTCGATTGCTCTCCAACAGTATTAACAGTATTAACAGCGACGTATGTTGCGGCTTTCCCCCCGGTTGTATTCATAACAGTTGTGGTTTCCGTTACTTGCGTATTTTCGTTGCTCTGCATCAATATTGAGCTTGCTGCCCAACACTTTCCCTGCTGTACTTGAAGGCAACATCACTTTGGGGAGTGGACCTAGCGTTATTCGCCGTAGGCCTACACAAGTTATACACGGGACGGCCGTCCGAGCAGATCCGATGAAGCTTGAGCAAACTCTCATCACGCGAACTAACGGTACCATAGTGCGAGTCTACGCTGTTGACCAGCAGCTTTGGGCTAATCGGGCAGCCCACGCGGGATGATGGAGCTCGACGAGGGGACTAATGGATTCGACTACTCAGGAATAATCGCCAAATCCGTGAATGGTAAGGAAAGCGACCTGCCCCGTTATCTCGGTGACATGACATAACACTGCCTGCACCAAAACAAAAACATTGCGGTCAGCGCGCCCCTCACTGCGGGGCGTAAAGAGTGAGGTAAAAGAAAATTGTTAGCTTTATTCGCTTTGAAACATATCGTGACGGACATACGATGTACCTCGTATCGGAGAGTAACGTAGAAAACGTGAGACTTGTGGGCATGAGGAGCAAGTAGTCGCACACAGGGGCGCACCACGACCTGGCTTTAACGTGATTGTTGCAATAACATATACCCGTTGATAGTTAAGGCGGCTGCGTGAAACGAACAATTCTTTATTAACGCAAAGACAAATTTGAAATTTTAGCTTATTTATCAAACTCGATATCATCGAATGGCGTAGGGGATGGAATGCTTTTCCCCTTTGCCATTTTCAAGGTTCAAGGTTTTTTTATTTCGCCATTTGTACACGAACCTGCGGTCCAAATACATAGGAAATGTATTTGTGTCACTCTGTGTATGAATACTCTAAGTGTCGCTTGCGTTGCCAGAGGCTTGCGAGCTCCCCAACTGTGAACTTTTAGGGAAGATTTATTGACCCTGGAACAACCACGTTTTCTGCATACGTTTTGTTTTGCGAAGCAAGACTTCAAGTAAGATCGATTGCGACCATGTTTTAGATGTATAAAATGCCCTCAGTCGGACGTAATGCAGTAAAAGGTTTACTGTTGTCACCTCACAACGAGATGGTTCCTGGTTTGTTTTGTTTCTGTGTATGCTTGAATTTTCTCCTGCACTCCGGCTTTCTGACAAAGTACAGGAGTCTGGTACACGAGTCTGGTAAGTGTTGACACCAAACTGTCTCATTTGCGCGTGGTAATTATGAGTGTCGATGTATATGACGAACTGTCTAGATAACACACAGTCTTCGCCCCTTGACAGCTGGGATTGGCTCCACGCCACTGAAATTAGCAGTCCAGAAAATGAATTAACGCATCAGAGATATCAGAGTTGTTGATATAATGCAGAGCTGACCGTAAAAGTGCAACCTTTCAAATCACTTGGCATTTCCCCATGCAAGGGACCTTACATTTATTGGCATCGTGAATTGCAGTGGCAAGACAGGAACAGGCGAATGCAGCATGCAAGGTTTAAAAGGTATTTGTAAGAGTGCTGCAAGAGAGCAATTTGGTTGAGAATTTACATTCCTGTGCATGATGGTCAGGTGAATATAAGGAAATGTCTTCATCTACCTGTGTTGTATGGGCTTATTATTAAGTCGTAATGCATTGACGTCCTTAAATTCTTTACAGTTTCCCACTAATGAAGCACTGAATACACTTTGGAAAAATGGCAAAGAGACGAAGACAAAGTGGATAAAAATGCAGTCCCACAACACTTACGTTGAGCTACCAGAGTATGCCAGTATATGCCTGTGTGCTCCAATTGCAACACCACTTATTCTTATGGAATCACCCTACATTCAGTACTCAAAAATGCAACAGGATGTTTTTCTATGAATGGTTATGGAATGATGTCATCACTATTACCATAGATCTCTTCATGGATAGTTCAATTCAATACAATTTTATTTCTTTATCATAACAGAAGCTTTCTCAAGGCGCTTTCCAAGATGGAGCAGGTAGAGCTCTTCAACATTCAGACTCTGTAAGATTTACATACATACTTTTATCTAATATTTTCCCCATTAGCAAGCATTTGGCAAGGAAAAACTCTTCTTTAACGGGAAGAAACTTAGGGCTGACCCCAGCTGCAGGTGAGTGGCCATCTGCTTTGACCAGTTTGGTTGTAGGAAAGAGGGAAAGAGACAGAGGCGGAGACAAGCATGTAGATCCACAACAGTCATTAGCAATAGTGGTCAGATAGATTGAATGTAGCGTGCATAAAGAAGATGTAGACATGTCTGACTCTAAGCATAGCATGCCGATCGGGAACAGGACCTTGACGGTGGCAAGGAAAAACTCTGCCTTTATGGGAAAAATAACACAGGCAGAGCAAGGCTGCAGATGGACAGCCATGTGGATAAAACACCAGGGGCCTCACCAGGAGCCTCGTCTACTAACATAGAAATGGTTCCATTTTCAATTGTACAAATGACCAAAAAGTACCAAAACATTTGCAATTATTAATTAACACATGTGGAGAGCAGTCGTAAGCACTCGTGTACACAATCGGTGATGATAAATGTCACCTGTGCGTAACTGCAAAGCTCATGCATGTTCAGGATAATTTGCTTTCTGAAAAGCCCTCAAGTGACCATATATGGTCGGAACAGTCCCTTTAATAATGTGTCAGTGGCGCAGATCTCCTGCTTGAATGTGCATGCCCATAATGCTGCTTTACAGAATGAATGGGTTGTGTGTGTCCCCCCCACTTGGCAGCAAAGTTAAACAGAGACACACTTGGGGCGGGTAAAAATCTCAAAGAATAGGTGCATTGAAATTACCCCCCCCCCTCGATTCGATATCGATTCAGCAATCACTCTGAATCGATTCACCTCTTGGCCAGTGGGGCCACTGTGCACAACATCCTGTGAATCACGTTCTATGGGCGGAAGCTGCAGGAGAGCGAGCAGTGGAAAAAGATCAAATGTTTTGACTCACTCTCAGTTCCTATATAAATCTGAAACACACAAACAAGACAAAACTAAAGTAGTGTGTAACTTGTGCAAGGCAGAATTAAAGTACAAGAGTCACAAACTTAAGGAACCACTTAGACCGACACCATGCCGATGCTCTACAACAGGAGTGCCCACATTTTTTTGGCTTGCGAGCTACTTTCAAAATGGCAAAGTCAAACAAATCTACCTCCCCAAAAATGACATACCTAAATACAAAAAAAAAAGAAAAAAAAGAAAAAAAGGAAGCTCATCAAGAGAATGCCAAGAGTGTGCAAAGCAGTAATCAGAGCAAAGGGTGGCTATTTTGAGGAAACTACAATATAAAACACGTTTTCCGTAACCTCACGTACACAAGCACATAACTCATCATGTGTTCATTCATAGTTTTGATGCCCTCAGTAAGAATCTACAATGTTAATAGTCATGAAAATGAAGAAAACGCATTGAATGAGAGGGTGTGTTCACTTTTGGCCTGTAGTGTGTGTGTGTGTGGGTGTGTGTGTATGTGTATATTCTTTCATGGGCATTAATGCTAACAGCTCTTTTGTAACCATCCGGTTAACTGGTCTGTGTCAGTTAGTCCATAGATTCATCCAACTGTCCAATTACAGTGACAAAATTGCAGTGAGCAACCTCGGATGTCTGTCCAAAACTGCTGGCTCAGAACCTGCTGTAACTGTGTTTCTTGACAGCTCGACAGCTATGATGGAAAATTATATTTATCCCTTGTTTTTTATCTGTTTTTTTTTTTTTTAGATGTAGAGGTCAGTATCGTAGTGTTTATGGACAGACTGAAAATGACGCTCCACATCCTTCCTCTTTCCTCTTTGGTATTGCCACAGTAGACTGACAGATGGGGCAAACGCGCTTCGAAAATGACTAAGTGAAAAAAGTCCTCCTCCCTTTCCTAATGGCAGTAACTCGTTTTTTGCTTCTTACTTTGTCTCGCTCCCCCACTCGTTTTTGTACCCTTACTCAAGTTAAAGAGGAAAAACAAAGGGTTTAATTTGGAGGGTTACTCGGCCAGCCTGTTAGTTTTGCTGCACTTAGTGCTGTAAATTGAGCTTGAGTCGTGACCTAAGTGCCGTCTTTTTTTTTTTTTCAACACAATAATTAACAGGTACTATTTGTCATTTGTATATTTCCACTTCTTATGGAATGGAATTGAAGCATTTAAATCAAAACTGAATTAATAATCGAATCTAATCGAAACCTAAAGAATGGAAATTGAATCGAATTGTTCCGTTCTTACCAATATTCAGCCCTATTATGACCCCAGGAGTTCAGTCTTCTCCCGCACAGTACTTTCCTCTCCATGTAACATACTCCCTGTCTTTTGCATAAATGTTACAAATTGGAATATGTAGAGGAAATAGGAATTCATATTCCATTGGGCGAGTTAAATATGTGGAGCTGATGGGCTACATTCTGGCGTGGTAGATACAACGAATGAAGGTGTTTTGTCAACCCCTGCTGTCCACGGAAGTTTGGTGTGACTGCTGTAGGGTGGGGCTCCACACAGTACAGGGAAACCTCGGCTGCATGGCTGGTTGAGGACACAAATTGCCCTGCAGTAATGCTTGAAGAACGAATACAGCAGGGGACGAGTGGAAAACCCAGATGAGCTGGTTGTCGGGGGTAAATGAATTTGACCAATGCAAAGAGATGCAGTCTCATTTAGTTTTTTTTCTGTCCTTACCAAACATGATCTCTTAATTTGTTTGTGTTTCATGCATTGCATGTTTTAAACTTAGATAAACAAGGAGTAGAATTTACAGATTTTGCACGCTGAAACATTTGCACAACACCCACTATCTATCTGTCCATTTGTCTGTCATCTGCCTCTCTACTAAATGGACTACAAAGTACGGTAGATGAATACATTAAGAAAAACACATAGATATGAAAAACTAAATGATGAAAAAGGAGATTTCGGCTTAGACTCAGGCTTTATTTGTCATTGCTACGCAGAACATGTTCAATGAATGAGATTGCATATAGCCCTACCCAAGGTGCATGTACACTATACAAGACAGGAACATACTGTAAGTGTGAAAAGAACAAAAGTGTTTGAAAATAGAGGTGCTTCACTACAAAGATCCATGTTATTATTAAGTAAGAACAATTAAAATGCAGTTTCACAACAATGAAGTTGAGCTACCATTAATTGAGCTTCCAGCTAATTCATGCTTTTGTTTCCTCCAGGCTGGAATTACAGTAATTCTTTATTAGCAAGCTATAGCAGCAAGACACTGAAGCCCCTCCAGCTTGTTCAGAATGCTGCCGCATATATACTGACAGGAACTAAGGAAAGAGACCACATCTCCCCAGTGTTAGCTTCTCTGCACTGGTTGCCTATAAAATCGAAAACAGAATTTAAAATCCTTCTCCTCACCTACAAGGCGCTCAATAATCATGCACCACCATACCTTTTAAGAGCTGATTGTGCCTTATCACCCAACCCAAGCTCTGCTATCGGAAAACGCAGGGACACTGGTGATTCCTAAAATCAGTAAGAGTAGAATAGAGGGCAGGGCCTTAAGCTATCAGGCTCCTGTTCTGTGAAACCGTCTTCCAGCTTCAGTCCCCCCGGACTGACATGTTACATGTTCTTAGGGGTAGCAGATGATGTCACTGTGAATACATTCCTCTGTCCGTTCGGTGTCATGACAGAATGTCCTTCATTTGGACATGTTTCCAGGCAACACACCTATAAGTGGTCAGAGGGCAGATGGGTAGATGGTGATAAAACAGTGAAACCACAGCAACAAGTTAATACAAAGACACCATCACACACATCTGCATAGTGTCTCTCCCCTAATTCCCTGTGCAATGTCATCACTGTGACTGTGGCCGAGAGACTGCACATCACACTTGCATGTGATGGAGACAATTATCACAATTCCAAAGCATCGCAAGTCTGATACTCTAGGGGGCCGTGAATTGTCTGCAAAAGTGGAAATGCTTGAATTGCTCCCCAATAAATGTGTCAATTAATGTTTTTACTGTCCATTGTATGCAAGGGCACAGTCTGCCTGAACCACATCTATGTTGTTATCTTTGAGAGCAGTATTTTTATTGTATTGCTAAATTAAATGCAGGCTTCATTTTGTATACAGTTTTCAAATTATTTCCCAAATTAGGTCTCTCAGGGTGTTGTATTTACTAGTACAAGAGATTTTCTCTCGACACTTTGTAATATTGTTTTATTCTGCTCCGAAATGCAGTTCTTTTCTTGAGGTTGCATTCTTGTCACATGCTGTAGTGGACACACATGGTAGGTGGCAGGGAGTGCTGTGGGAATTGTGACCAGGGTCAGTGGGATGTTGCTCTTGAAGCATTAATGGGCCAGTCATTGCTGACCTCCTGGTAACCCAGTAAAGTATTTACAACCTCCAGTTGATCCATGAGCTTCAGGCTGTATCAGTTGATGGCAGGAATGTTTAAGTACAGTGATATTGGCAGGTGAATAATAGAACAATGAATAATGGAAAGGGAGAATGGCGAATTGAAGGACAGCTGTTGATATTAGATTTATGTATAGATGTGTTTATTTATTAAGATAAAATGAGAGTTGATTGCCACAGTTGATGAAAAGCCAACACTAATTCAACAACTCACTTTTTTGTCAGCTTTATGTGATATTCAACACATAGGCCAGCTAAAGGCTGTAAAGTGCAACATTTTGAATTTGCGTGGAGAATGAATCAACAGGCAGTCGTAACCTTGTGTTGAGGTAGAACATCTTTTCTGTGCAAATGTGCCTAAAGCATTCTACTAATTCTAAAGATAATGACAGAGGAGTATTGTTCTGTGCGTAACAAAATTGTGATTTTGAAATGGAGCACCAATACAATAGGATTTTTTTTTACATTGGTCAATCTGCACTTGAATGATATATAGAGAAAAGTACAGGATTGTGATTGAGATATAAAACTTAAAGTCTTATACACATAATGAGACATCTGAAATAGCGAATGCACAGTTTTGATCAGCCCTACCCAAAGCAATGGAGATAACTTTTCAGTAATGGAGTTTTCACCTACAGTTGAGAGCAGAAGTTAATGTTATTGTACAAAATGATACCTAGGCTTTTTATCAAAATCAGTCTAAACCTCTCCTATCTTAGTTTGGTTATGACTATCAAAATTATTCATATTTGTTAAATGCCGCAGTAATGAGAAAGATAATATTTGTACGACTTTCCTCTGGGAAGGCCCAGATGATGAGGATTCCAGATTATGATGATTTCATAGCTTTGCATGCTTCTGATAAGGTTAACTCACGGCAGTTTAGTTAATTGGAAGCACACCTGAGGATGTATTTTGAGGCCACATCACAAATACAGTGCTTTCTTGTTTGACATCATGGGAAGACATCAGCGAAGATGACAGTGAGAAAACTGTTCTTCCTTGGGGCCAATGTCCCGATGCTTGAGGATGTAATATTCATCCTTTCAAACAATAAAAAGCAAGTAGGCTATAAACACCATGGGATTGTCCAGCCACCATACCACTCAGAATGTGTTTTCTTACTTTGCCTCCCTGTACCAGATGCCGCGCGTAAAGAAGCATAAGATAATAAAAAAATAAAATAAGACAGATGCTCCGATGAAACATGAAACATAGTGATAAGATAGAGATAGCACTAAGTGAAAACGCGTTTGCAACATTAGCAAATTTGCAACGTTGCAATAAAACGTTTGCAAATGTACACAGGGGAAAAGACCTTAATTTTCAGAGATATGTCCTGTGGCACAATGAAAGTAAAGTGGAACTGTTTAGCCCCAATAACCACTGTTACATTTGCAGCGCAAAGGGAAAGCTTTTAAGCCACACAGTACTGTTGTAACCATGTGGTGTGAGAAGGGTAAAATCATGTTGTGGGGATGTTTTGCCATAGGAGGAACTGGTGCTCTGCATAAAATGGACGGCACCATTATGAAAGAACATTCCAGGTCAGGTCTGGACAATAAAACAATTCCCAATAATCATCTGAGTTCACAGTGTTTTGCCTGGACTCACTAGTTGCGCCAGTGTGAGCTCAAAGGGAAACGGCTTCTTGCAGATGCAGCACAGGGACAAAGCAGCACGAACATGGCTTGCAACAGCAGCAATAGGCTTTCCAAGAGTCACTTGTGGAATGAAGTTAAAATTAGCTTCATGTAAGATAAATGAAAACTGCCCCCCCCTCAAAAAAATAAGTAAAAATAAAACGCCTCCATACTCACAAATCACTGTAGGTTTAAAAATAGGTTGAAATGGCAGTCAAAGAATCTTACATCATCACCTACGTATGTCCGTCAAGGAAAAAAAGCAACAAGTTTGCGTCCCAGTTATGTCACAATGATGTCTTACTTGCTACAGTGTTGTCAAGGTTTACCAAGCATATAAACACATCCACTAATTTGAGAAAACATTGCTCTGCTGCCATTTCACAATAAACAACAAAAATAAAGAGGGCTGTACTAACTAACAGTAACGTGCTAAACACATAAAATGCTGTGGAAGTTCTTACTCACATGGGCACCAGCATTCTGTGACCATCTGTGCTGTTTAACCATTTGTAATGCAGTGCATTTTTTCTGTCACATGAAAACTTAAATCTCTGGTACCTTTTAGTACTTAGGCAGCTTTTCAATCTACAGCTGGATCAATCCCTCGTAGGTTCAAAACAGTAAACCTCAAAAAGACACTTCTGAAGCCTTGCCACCTCCCGATGATTAACATGATATAAATTTCAATCATCTCATATTTGGCCAGTTCTGTTATGATTCTTAAGTCTTTACATTGAATTTCCATTTACATTGAAGTATCCACTACAGTGACTGCAGTGGTTGAACAGGGGATATTGCCCAAGCTGAACACCGGTTTCAGAGCTACAATTGACTGTTACATAAGTTATTGTGAATTTATGGACATGTCATTTTGGCATTATTACAATTAATCAGGTCATGTTGCATTTCGCTTCCTTTATAAATCAGTCATTCATCTTTATTTGGCAATTTAGCTGAACTGAATTGAATTGAATGATGTGGCAATACATTTGAACGTACTAACTGAAGTTTAATTGATGTTGCCTGAAATTGCTGACGAAACAGCAGTTTCTCATCACACACAATTGTGTGACTTGCTTCTTAATTGTTATTACATGGGAGCTGTTGTGTCATATGAAAATTTGTTAAACAAGCAATTATTTAATATAGGGATGATTGGAGTTTAAGAAACATTACATTTTTACTAATACGCAAAAGGCATGTATTCTCAGTAAATGTAGATATTTTTATGTGGGCTTATTATTACGATAACTGTGTAGTTTTAAAAGAAATTAGAAGCAGCTGAGTTAAATGAACATCAGATGGCTGCCAAGCTAGTATTTGCAGAGTGCAGAAGGCCCACCAGTTTTTGTGAAGTACTAAAACTTCGACCCCAGTATGATGAAAGGGATGTTATTCGTTTGAGCATGTCAAGTCTCTGAGATGGAGCCCCCCTCTTTCTTGACCACAGCATGACCCCAGCCCAACATTTTGTTGAAACTGACGAGGACAGAGACAAACTGTTTTGTTTTTAACATTCATCACACAAGGCTAAGTATTGATTATTTTGAGTCTTATTTCCTGGAAATTCAAATTTTGATTATCTAGTGTCTCACACAGATAGAGATGTTTTTTTAAACTATGAGTTTTATCAAATAAATTACCACTTCAAATAATTTGCATGATGGAATCAATTAGACATGACAAAACATAGCTTGTCAGTCGGCAGAGGTGCTCAGAAGTGACACAGAGGATGAAGAATTCAATGGCTTTAGTGATTCAGAGTGAGATTTAGCCTTTGGTTAACTTGTTAGCCTGTTAATCATGGTTTCATCATCTGAATAATTTTTTACATTAACATAGACACGTATTCAGTTCATTGTCGATGCTTCATGAAGCCGAATAACCATCAATGTGTTACGCTAGCGTGGTGTACGCCTGTCGATATGATAAGAACTTGCCTTTAAAGATTAAATGGCTTTTTGCGGCTTTGGATTTTGTAGAATAAATTTCCCCCAAAAATGTGATTTATAGGCCAGTGCGACTAACTTCATATTGTTCTTTTTTTGGATGGTGTAACTTGTACACCAGTGCAACCTATAGTCCAGAAAATACAGTAAGTTAAAGCAATACGGAAAAGGCAATAAGTTTTATGTCAGTTAAGTGGGAGGAACAAAGTAAATATACTATTAAGTTACACAGGTCTGGGCTCAAACGATGTTTGACCATCAATTTATTAGACGGTTGTCAGTTTATAGAAATACACAACGCTTAATGTTGTGGATGAATGCAAACTGGACACTGACTGCTGAGCCAGTCTGAGAAATAGTCTTCAGATTAGCTGAGAGTGTGTTGCAATTTGGTGTGTTCACACTGGTAGCAGACCCCTGATCAAAACACTGAGATCCTTAAGACTGAAAAAAGTAGTCTTCTTACAGTACGTCCTTCCTTTCAGGAGGCAAGTGATTTTGGCACGGCATGGGTCACAAACACAGCATGGTCAACATGCAGGATGGATGTAAGTGAGACTGATGCAAGCTGTGCTGTAACTCGCTCACATATGTCCGCAAAACAGATTAATTGAAGCTACCTCAAATGTATGTAAGTCCTGCCGCGTTAGCCACATTTTAGCATAAATTTGGAATGGTCGTGTCCTTGGCTACATATGAGTTGGAAGGCATGTTTTGATCACGTGATACACAATTGTGGATGGACAAAGGTAAGTTTACCCCTCACCCACTTTCCAATTGTACACTCTCCCACAAGCACTGCAACTGGTAGGTGAATGAAAAGGAAGAGTTGCTGGGTCAGTTAGAAAGTGACTTTTGTGAGGAGAGTTGTGTCGGAGAGAATGACAGACAGCATCGTGAGTGTGAAGTCATGAATGAATGAGGCAATGTTGAACGTACTAACTGAAGTTTAATTGATGTTGCCTGAGTTTCTCATCACACACAATTGTGTGACTTGCTTCTTAATTGTTATTACATGGGAGCTGTTGTGTCATATGAAAATTTGTTAAACAAGCAATTATTTAATATAGGGATGATTGGAGTTTAAGAAACATTACATTTGTGAGGAGAGTTGTGTCGGAGAGAATGACAGACAGCATCGTGAGTGTGAAGTCATGAATGAATGAGGCAATGTTGAGTGCTGAATGTCAATGCATGTTCCCCACAAGTTAGATGCCAGCCAGAAGAGAAAGAGGAATTCTGAATTAAGATGGATGAAACTGTGGAAACGTTTTAACCTTTAGATGCACATGTGGGGTCAAACACAACCCCAGGAGTTGTTATTCGACAATGTCTGCATAAAGAAAAATTGTTATACGTTCATATTCCATGAGGTATTCCTCATTAAACATTTGATATTCGGCAATATTTTTGTGAATATGTTTTCATTCTTTTAGAAAAAAATCTCAAAAGTTTGAGAATTTTAAGCAGGGTCAAAAACGACCACACTCAAGTAAGTGTGTAGGTATTGGTGGGTTGTGCATCCAAGGGTTAAGAGATGAGAGGGTGATCATTGAGCATATGTGTGAAGGGAACAGAGGGAAGATGATGTCATGGATGGTCAATGTGCTCAAAAAGAGGAATTCAGGGGGACAGATGGTTGTGGTGTTGGTGTTGATGGTTGTGTGTGTGTGTGTGTGTGTGTGTGCATTTGTTTTCAAAAATAGTCAATAATTCAAGACAATTCAAGAAGAGGGATATGCAAAGAATGAATTATAAGGGAGAGGGAAGATGGTATTGGTTAATAAAATTGTGTAGTGAAGACACATCATGAAAGAGATAGCAAGGTGTAAGATTATGCCAGAGAGAGTGTAGCAAGGAAGCATCATGCGGTGGTTAGTAGGTTGACCTTGGTAACCAGAAAGAGGGAGCAAGTAAGGGCAAACGATGGTAAGGTAATGGATTTGCCAAGAGCTGAGATGGAGAGGGAGAAAAGTTTATCATATGACTGGGTGTGCATAGCTAAGATGGTGAGGGAAACTAGCCAAAGGGTGTGTGGTCCGCGGGACAGAGGAAGTGAAACGAGGAGACAGTTGGAACACAAAAGTGCACAAGAGCATCCAGAGAATGACATCAGCAAAGAAAAATGGGAGGACAAAGGTAGACAAGAGAATTTTGAAGTTCTGAAGTTACTGTTGGTGTAGGGAAAGAATGCTAATAGGAGCTAATTAATGAGAGAGATAGGGACGGGGAAAGAGGAGGGGAAATGGGAGAGTGGTGGCGAGGCTGAAATAGAGAGAATTGGTACAAAAGAGAGCGGCTATGAAGAAGATGCAGAGAGCCAAACACAATGGAGTGTTACAGCAGCTGAGCTGGGTTAGGCAACAGGTAACAACTAATGAGCAACTAAGTGTATAATTGAGTGTCAAGAGACGAAATGAGGCACAGCTTTGGGAGGTCATGAATGGCTGAATGGCTGAGAGGTATGTAATGGTATGTCAGATGGGTAGAGTAGGTGTAGGGTTACATCGGAGATCACCAGCTCTGAAATCCTATCTGTTAACAATGGTGGCGGGTAACAGTGGTGGAAGGCAGGTTGACAGATGTTGGGAGGTATAAGTTGCCTTTGGCCATGATGTTTGCAGATGATGTTTGTGGTGAGGAAGAGGTAGGTGGAACCTGGAGACATGGATGTATGACAGAACTCTTGTGGAAAAACACCGGGGCAGGCAAAAAGGTGACGATGCACAGAGTGAATGGGAATGACTGAATATCTTGGGAGAGTTTGGGCTGATAAGCAGCCAGGCTGAAAGGAACATTTCACACAAATTATATAAAGACCTGCTATGATGTTTGATTAGGAACCAGTAGCTGTGTCCAAATGACAGGCCATTGAGTGAGAGATGGCATAAATACCAATGCAGATGTTTTGATTGGGAGTGAGCAGGATTGATAGAGAGGATGGAGGAAACAAAAGAAAATTGGAGACTGGGGGAGTTTCCCAAGAGATCATGTGGAGGTCTCTGAAAATATTGCACATCATTTGGCCATCAGTATCCAGATGCATTAAATGATTCATTTTATATATTTGAATATGAAATCAAATATATAACTAATTATATTTGATGTGCGTTAGTTGAATTTTATATATCTTTTGACAACTTATATACTGTACATTTACATTATCAAAATAGGTTTCATTTATTTAGGCATTCATTGATTCAGCAAACATTATGGCAGTAACCTAACATTGTGTTTTGTTAAGGCTATCAACCTGTGCTTTTGAAATAACAAAAAAATAAAAAATGAAAAAAAAACTTCACAAAAAGCGTTCAAGTTGTCCAGTGTTCTCTGTTACTATCAAAGCATTTTTGAATTTGGATCGACATCAATGCTCATAAAAAGTACAAATTGGTGCTCGCAGCACAGTTCTAAAGGATCACATCAGAGGAACATCTGATGTTGATATGTGCAAATAAAGGTTCAAGTTCAAGGTTCAAGGTTTTTAATTGCCATCTGACGTGGACCAGTGGTCCAGACACATAGGCAATCTTATGTGGAGCTCTCACAGAGTCAACGGTGTAGAAAAGAAAGATTGGTCAGAGGAAAGAAAGATACTGTTGGTCAGAGAATCTAAAAAAATCCAAAACACAAAAAAACATACAAACTAAATTGAATATTTTAAACAATAAATAGTATGAGGGGGGGAAAGCACTATGCTGGTGGCAGGGGGTGCGCAACACACTAGGGTGGTGGGGATTGACATTATAGGTGAAAGTTATGGCATCGAAAACGTTTTAGCACCTCTGACAAGTACTGCACTTCGGTCAGGGATACAATGATAATGCACATCACATATTGCACCTTCCAAGTGCGAGGTATTGGGTTGTTTACACATGTCCTGTGGTTGTTCTGCTATCAGTCTGACTGTGGCAGGGAGGAAGCTGTTGAAGAAGTGGGGCCTGAGGGTGATGATACTGTCCAATCTGCTGTGTCTCAGGCTGTGCAAGCAGTATTTGGAGCAGAGAGTGAGCTTGGTGGAGTGGGTCTCTGATGATTCCCTCTGCTCCTTTGTGACAGAGCTGCACATGCATTGAGTCCATGGAAGGAAGTTTTGTCCCCACAATCCTCTCTGTGGTCTTTATGACTCTGAACAGAGCCTTCCTCGCTGCTCGTGTGGCATTGTCCTATCAGACAATGATGTCTGTGATAAGGATGCTATCTGTAGGCCTTGGTGAGAGGGTGATGTTTCAGAGCGGCTTTCATGTGCAGCCCAGTGAATTAAAGCCTATGCACTACAACAAACCACGGGAAAAACTGTTGATTCGAAATAGACCCAACTCAACAAAGCTTTTGTCTGCAAACTACCGCCACGCTCTGTCGGTGCTCAAAAGCTAACAGTGGCCGTCTTCATTTACAAAGACCTTTGACCTGACAGTGTCGCAGAAAATAAGGGTTTTCAGAAGATGTTACAGACTCTTGAATCATGCAACGCAAAACCAATAATTAATAATTTCCAACAGGTGCTATTTATTAGAATAGAATAGAATAGAATAGAAGAGAAGAGAAGAGAAGAGAAGAGAAGAGAAGAGAATAGAAAAGAATAGAATAGAATGCTTTTATTGTCATTGTGCAGTACAACAAGAGAATCATGGCACAACGAAATTAAAGCACAGCTCCAGTTCAGAGTTAAGTTAAAGTGATCGGTGCAAGTAACAGGTTCAGCAGCATTCAGGACACAACAGGGGTGCGGGACAGTCCAGGACAGTATAGGTTACGCATTCGTGAACATCCGTGATTGACGTTTTCATGTTCCAAGGACATTTTGTCGTGTATTTACTTTATACGGTACTACTTTGACCTACTGGCAACTCAACATACTAGTTCTTTAAAATCCGAGCCACCTCTGGGTCCATTTTTTTGTTGGGGATACAAGCATAAATCTGAATTAGGAGGGGTGCTTGGAGACACCAGC